>JAOQIF010000349.1:0-81053 GCA_026260285.1 Colletotrichum sansevieriae
CCCCCCCCCTATCCCCCTTATCCCTCTATTAAGGAGGTTAAGAATAAGGGCGAGTATAATACCCTATATATATACTATCTAGAGCGTCTTATATATTAGAAGCGTTATACTAATTATTTGAAAATAGCTCCCTGAGGACCCCTCTATTACGAGGTCCCTTATAAGGAGTGCCTTAGGTCTGCCCTTGCAGGCAAGACCTAGGGTTATTATTATAACCCCGCACCTATAGCTACTAGCACCTCTAGTGTAAAGTGCTATAAGAAGAATTAGTATATATTATATACCTCTACTTCTTATAGCTATCCCTATATCCCTCTAGCGCTTATTATAATACCTTTCGCCTACTACCTCTAGGAGGTTATAGAATCTAATTCTACTAGCTAGGCTATTAGTATAATACTCTTTTAGAAGTATTTCTTAATTTTAGAGGCATTTTTTAAGCTTTAAAAGCATTTTTCGATCTATTTCTAACTTTATATATAGGATCTTGATTGCTAGAGAGCTAGTATCTAGTACGCCCTCGCCCTCGCCTAGAGCGGCATTACTGAGACCCCTGCTCCTACTACGCCCCTAGCTGCCCCTGCCCCTGCGCCTGCTCTTACTCTAGCTCCCGCTATGCTTATTATGCCTGCTACCCCTCCTGCTATGCTTACTACCCCTAGTGCTATGCTTGCTATCTTCTCTCTACCTAATAGTAGATAGGGAGTCCGCCCTAGCCCTGCTATAGCTAGCGGACTCCTTATAGCTACCTTAGCCTAATACTAGTAGAGCTAGTTAGATATATTTACTATTACCTCTCGCGCTTATTAGGGCTAAGCTTTATTATTAGGTTTAGGGGTTTCTATATATATTTAGGGCTTTAGCTTAAGATAATATTTTCTTTTAGGTATTTTTAGACTTACTTTTAGGCTCTTATAAGCTAAATTAAGCTTCCTAGCTATAGGGCTAAATATAGACTTTTCTCAGCTACTATACTACCTTATTTCTAACTATTCCTATCTTATATCCTTTATAATAAGGATATATATATCTACTAGGTTTAGTAGCGCGTAGAAGTGCTTAAACTTACCTCTAGAAAGGTTCTTTATAAGACTATTAGTAGGTATTAAGTCTATAGGTATATAAGCTATATTAAAGCTACCCTTTTAGAACTCCTATTATAACTATGCGTTCTAGATATCTATATAGTAGAGATATATTATAATATATTCTCTATTATTAACTACGAGTCGGATTATCTATTAATTATTATAATTAATCTTCTAAGCGTCTTTTCCTATATTTAATATTATATCTTAGAAGAGTCTTTTAAGTACTATTACTTCTTTTATAGTATTCTTAAGGCTTAGAAGCTCTGCTTCTATTATAAATATTATAATAGTATTCTAATATATAGCTTTCTAATATATCGCGCTTCTAAAGAGGAATATAATATATCCTTAGGCTAATCTCTATATTTCTTTATTATCTATAAATAAGGTGTTACTTATAATCTAGAGAGCTTATATACCCCCTATATCTCTAAAGCAAAGAGCGAGGAAACGTATTATATAGAGGTATTAGATCATCTAGTTAACTACTACTATAAAAGCTAATAAAGGGTTCGTAAGAAATTATAATAGATATATAGCTATAAAAGCTATATCTAGATATATTATTATTACTAAATAAAGTATAGAACCGACTTTCTCCTAATACTCTTTTATATATATAGGAGAAGCCTATTCCTTATTCTTCTTAAGTTCCTTAAGGGGTAATAGAGTTATAAGATATATTCCTTCTTAAAGATCGAAATACTTAATAACCTTCTTAATATATAAGTTATATACTAAATAGACCTTCTAGGCTATATAATCCCTAACTACTCAGATCCCAAGGTAATACTTAATAGTACCTTAGTCTTTGAGTTTATATTTAGCTTTTAGCCTATTTATAATCCGTTTTGCTCTAGAGGAGTATTCCTAGTAGTATAGAATAAGAATATTATTTATATAGAATAAAACTAGAACTTGATATTTAGGATCCTAGAAGAGATATACCTCTTCTAGGCTTAGGGCGAGTCCTAGCTTCTTTAGAGTTACTAAGAAATACTTATACTAAAAGAGCAGCATATCTCTAAGGCTATATAAAGCTTTATTAAGTTCTATATACTTTCCTTTATATTTAAAACCCTCTAGGAGTTAATAATAAATTAGAGGTCTATTTAGATCCCTCTCTATATTTAGGAAAGTATTATCTATATTAAATTACTATACTTTAAGGTCGAATTAAGTAGCTAGAGCTATTATAATACGAAACGTTTTTATAGCAAGAGTTACTATATATATATTTTCTAGGGTGCTCTTCTGCTAGAGGTCTCCTTATATATAGATCCTAGCCTTAAAACGCTCTAGATTGCTATTCGTATTAACCTTATATATAAATACTTATTTCAGGGGTAGGGGTCTTAATTATGCAGATTATTAGTTAATTTCTCGCTATATTCCTTTTTCTTATAGTTTCTTGATTTTAAGCTTTGCTACCTCTATAAAGCGCTTATATAGACGTTTTAGAAGTATTAGAAGTTCTTTCTAGCTTTAGGGAAGTAATTAGAGCTTAGATATATATATATCTCGTTCTAAATCCTCGTTATTACGCTCCTATTTCTAACTTTTAATATAAGTTTATATATATAAATAAAGTATTATATATCCAGAAGAACCTTCTTCTACTATCTTCTTTATATTAGGCATAAATATTATAAAGAAGGCCTCCTAGGCATATTAATCTTTAATAGGAATAACCCTTTCCTAGTATTTAATCTTAGAGAATAGCTATTCTAACTTATATCTCTTATTAGTTATATTAGAATTAGTTCCTAAGATATTATTAATAAATAAAATAAAGTCTCTAAATCGCTCTAGAGGCTATTAATTATATTAGCTCGAATAGCTTACCTTTCTATAATCCTTTTAATTATAAGCTCTTTTTAGAGCCTCTTCTAAGCCTTTTGCTTTATATGCTTAATTTATAACTCTAGGTATCTTATCTTTTAACTTAGAAGGGTCCTTAGGAGGTATTAATACTTTCTTCTCTTTATCTATATCTAGTATTAATATTCTAAGTTGAACTTAGGGTTTACTATCTTTACTCTAATATTTATTAGGAGTAATATAAGTACTATTATCCCCCTCTAAAATATCTATAACTTCCTTAGTTTATTTATAAGATTTATTATAAGATGAGTTTAGCATATTAGCTTCCCCTCTCTAGCTCCTTATTATAACTTAGGGTCTTAGAGTATATTTAGGGGTAGGAAGACCTCCTAGAGCCTCCTTTTAGGTCTCCTTATATCTTATAATATCTTATAACTATATAACTAAGGTCTCTTACTCTTTAAGAGTATCTTCTACTATATTATTAGCCTATTCCTATATACCTAGAAGCTTGAGTACTAAATTTAAAAATAACTCAAGCTCTAGTTCCTATTTAATAATATGATATACGATCTTAGCTAGTATTGCTATATATTTATCCTCTTTTAAGTAGACCTTCGACTTATTAAACTATACGTTATATATAATAATTACTCTCTTGAGCGCAGGCACCTAGATCCTATATAAGTTATATATATTATTAATATACCTAACTAGGTATCTAACGTATCCCTGCGGATATACCTTATAGTGCGTTCTTCCTTATCCTTTTTCTCGTTTCTTTTCGAGTAGGTATATATAATAATTATATATATATATATCTATCCCTAGTATAGCTAAATATCTCTCCTAATTATAGATATATAGGAAGGGGCCTACTAATAGAAGTATTAAGTATACTATTCTTCTTTAACTTAATTTAATAACTTCTAATTAGTCTTTTACTATAGGGATTAATTAAAAGATAAATCCCTATGAGAGTTAACTCTAGCTATATTTCTAGGGGAAGATTAGCTCCTTCTCATATCTTAATACCTCTTAGAATCGCCTCCTAACTAGTATGCTCTAAACTACCTACTAGCTCCTTTATATCTACTAGGGGCGTCTCGAGTATAATTCTATTATTCTTCGCCTAGTATTAATAGCATATGCTGCTATTAATAGCAATTATAGCTATCTTATTATCCTAGTAGATAATATAAATTACTAATTTATATTACTTTCTAACTTAGCGTTTAAAGTAGAAAAGTATTATAAAGACTTCCTTAAGTAAACGTTATATCAGGGAGAAACCCTATAGCTTGCCCGAGTATTTATCCTTAATAATAAGGATATAGAGGGCTCCTAAGATCGCTTTAAAAGGGTAATAGAAAATATCCTAGAAGATAAAATAATATAAATAAATCGCTTTATTTTCTAACTTTAAATATAAGATAACCTTCTTTATATAAGTTCTAGTATATATTTCGTATTATATCTATATTAGGCTACGTATCTTTACCCCTTAAATGTTCTTAACTATATATTCGAGAGCCTTAGGGCCTAAGTAGCTTAAATAAAGATGCTATAGGTATATATTATCTAATCGATCTCTGCGATAGTAATATATATCTTATCTATAAGGGGCTTTTACTAGCTAGGTTATTATAATAATATATATAAAACTTACTAGCATACTTTTAAGAGGGTATAAAGAAAGAGGGTTATATTTAAGGAAGACTAAATCATGCTTTTAGATTAGTATAGTAATAACTACGCTTTAAGTAAGGTTTCCTATGCGTAAAGTAGAGTCGAGTCTATAAAACTAGATCTTCTATATATTAAAGCGACTTTTAGATATAATATTAATATAAAAACCTTTAATATAAGTAACGTTCTTAAGTATAAGATTGCCCGACCCCTATCTATATTAACCCTTGAAGATCCCTTTGAGAATATAGGTTCCCTAGCTTATAACTAGGATCTAGGTTATACCTGCTTCTATAGTATCTTCTAGGCTAGACTCTATATAGGAGTCGTCTAGTAATAGCAATTTATTATTAACTAAGTATATAGTACTATAATTATTATAAACTATACTACGCGAGAAGATACGCAGCAGGGCAGAGGTATTAAGCGAGTATATCCCTAGTATAATCGCTTTAGGAAGGCTTTATAGATCGATTAATATAGCTATAATATTAGATAGGACTCTAGTATTCAACCCCTAGCTATATCTATTATTCTAACTACTTCTTCTACTGCTATTTCCGCGCTGTTAGCCTCTTCTACTGCATAATCCGCCTCTTTTATAGTTAGTATTGCTTATCTAGTTTGAGATCTATCCTTTGCGCATAATAATAGCCCTTATATTTAACTATTTACCTCGATTAAGCTTAGAAAGGGTTTCCTAAACTTCTTTATTATTTATAGAGATCTAGCGGAACCTATAGGATCCCTTATAAGTATACTCTAGGCGCTTATATATCTTAGGGGTCTAAGAATGCTCTTCTCTATATAAGTAGCTATTAAGATATATATTAGAGGGGTTATTAAACCTTCTACCTAAAGTAGTAAATAGAGCATTCGATCTATGAGAGCCCTTAGTAAGTAAATATTTATAGGCTAGGGCTAAGAAGATAATCCTATACTATTCTAATATATATATTAAAAACCCTAAACTAGTATTTATAATAAGCTATATAAGCTCGGTGCAAGCCTAATCTAGGGCGAGTTAATATCTAACTACTTTGAGGAAGGTTTATGATATAAGTTCTCCCTAGACCTCTAGGATATTAAGTCTTTTTGCTTCTATATAATAATAATATTACTCTATATACTAAGTAGAGGGGTTGATATTTAAATTAGCTTTATTAAGCGATTAAAGATAGTTCTTATGAGCTATATTAGGAACTATAAGCGCTATAGGTACGAGCTGCCTCTTAATCTCATATATAAGGGCCTATAGAGTTACCCTTAGCTAGGTCTTATTATTTAGGATAGCTAATTTAGCGTTAGTTAGAATAGGGTTTAAGACTATCTTATTAACCTATATCTAGAGGTTAAGGTAATATATCGAGAGGGTCTACTAATCTAAGGAAGTTGCTATATAATCCTTAATTGCTATATTAAAATCTATTTTTATATCTTTATAAATAGTAATCTAAGGTATTTATAGAGAATCTAGGAAGGGGGATAGTCCCCCTATCTTATTAGAAATAATACTTACTTTTTCCTTACTTCCCTAGGTCTTTATAGTTAGATAGATATTCTCTAGAGCGCTCTCAGGAGCCTCTATTAGATATTTAGCCTCCTCTAGATACTATTTTGCCTACTTAGCATACTCTTCTTAGTATTTTATATTTAGGAGAGCTTAGCGCTTAGTAATAAACTTAGAGATCTTTAGGGCTATAGTTACTTATAAAGGGTTAGTATAATTATCTATATCTAGGTTAATATAGTCCTAGAGGCCTCTTAGGTATATATAGAACTTAAAATAGGTATATTATATAGGCTAGTTACTTCTAGATATAAGAATATCTTCTATAAGGGGAATCTTATTATTAGTAGAGGATATAATAGATAAGAATAGTAAAGGAATTAATAAAAGGGTAGGAATAGGTTTCCTATATATAACTTATAGTAGAGGGGGTTTTTAAGCTATTATTAGAGCTAGGCTTATAACCCTTACGAGTTATAGGCGCGCAGGTTATTAGGAATAAAGGTATATTATAGAAGTAACTATTCGGAAGGGTTACCCGCATTACGGGTTAATATCCACATATGCAGCTTACGTAATACTGCACGTCACGTGGTAGGCGGTGAGGCTGCGGCTCAAAGTGAGGTTATCGCAACATGCCTATAGCCTCACGATCTTTAACTTTGTATTAATAATAACATGGTTTTAATTATTTAAATTGTAAAACCATGAACTTATCCTCTTACGCACTACCTGCGCTACTAATACCGCCTCTATTACCGCTTTATCCGCTAGTAGCTATGCTATTATTAGTAACGCTCTCTCTATATTATAGTTAGTATAAGCTATACTTACTAACCCCTAATAAGCCGCCTCTACCTTAGTAGTATAGAGGACCTACTCGAAGAAGGGCTACTCTATAGGGTATATAACGACTCGCTAAACTTCTACTACTAAGTTTACTTACTTAGCTATAATACTACTATACCTTATAGAGTCCCCTATAGGGGTATTAAGGTAAGCCCTCTTAAGGGCTATATTAATAATATGCTCTGTATATATAGTAGAGTAGTTAATAAAAGAGCGGGTTTTACTAATTATATTAATATTAAACTCTCTAGCGATCCCCTATATATTATTTATACTAAAGGGTATACTTCGCTTAGGCTTAGCATATTTATATATAGGGTTAAGTATCAACATAATTAAGGGATAAGGATAAGGAAGAGAGAGAGGTATAAGGCCCGATTTATAATAGAGCTTCTTATACTTCTAGCTATAAGAACCTCTTAAGAAAGACCCCTTTAGTTAAGGAGTTACTTCTTATATAATAGCGTTCGTAGTACCTTACTAGGAGGTAGGTTAAGGAGTTATCTTATACAATAGCTTTTACCTTACTAGAAGGTCGACCTTTTAGGTTAAGGAGTTATCTTATATAGTAGCTTTTACCTTACTAGAAGGTTTAGTAAGGGTATTGCTACGAGAGCCTTAGTAGCCTATTTAGCTCTAATATAATTAGCCCTAGTGCAGCGCGCGTCTAACTTTATATAGTAATATTTAGAGGGTTTACTTGCGAGTAGTAGGAAAATATAGGGTTCTTATATTATTTTCCTTAACTAATAGAGGGTATAGGTTGAAATAACTATAAAGTATTTCCCGAATCATACCTACGAACTAGGTAAATTTATTGTAGTCTTTTCATAAAGGGGCTGCGGCGTAATTCCGAACTTAATAACTTAAGAAGCCCTAGGGTTATCCTCCTACATAATTTAAGAAGAAAGCTCTTAGTAAGTTATACCTCTTTTATAACCCCTTTATTCTTATAACTATATATTAGAATCTTACTAATTTTATTATTATAGTTCTTAAGGAGATAGATAAAGAGGAGAGTATTAATAAGAGTAGTTTAGGGCTCTCTTCTAGCTCTCCTCTCTTTAGTAGAAGTATAGAGATAGAGTAAGCGCTCTTATTTAATAAGTATTACTTTTAGTATATTTTAAGTAAGCTCTTAGGCTTATTAAATAGAAGGTACTTATTTAGTATAGTAGGTAAGTATAATTATTATTATAGGGAGAAGGTGCCTTATTAAGAACTAAATACCCCTATTATTATTATAGCTTATTAATATACTAAAGCTAAGACTTTAAAGGACCTAGTAGTTAGAAAAGTAAGATTATATATATACTTTATTTTTATAACTATTTCCTAATATAACCTATAGACCCTTACGTATTAGAGAGCTGTACTCTATAAGGTTCTTACTATTTAAAAAGAGGAGATCATAATAATAAAGAAGGGTAGTAATAATAAGGGTTTAGGTAGGACTTCTAAGGTAATAAGTAGTTCTAGTATATATAGCGTTATTACTCTATCTCTTATTTTAATTCTATTTAAAACTCTAGCAGTTAGCGCGGGTATACCTATACCTTATCTACTTATTAATAATATAGCTATTATAGGATATTATATAGTTAATAGACTTATTAATATATATTTATTAGAGGTATTACTACCCTTATATTACTTTCTAATAGAATAATATAAGCGAATCCTCTAAGCTTAGATAGTAGAAAATTAGTATTTTAGAGTAGCTCTTTAGGGTAGGTTATATTCTTTTACTCTTATAGGAGTAAACTTAGGCTTCTTAGCTAGTAAGCTATAAATTAATTAAGAATTAGGCGCTACTAGCCCTCCTATACTTATTTAGAGCGTCCTATATTTATTATAGTTATTCTCTATATATATTTTTAGATTAAGGAGCGAATAGAACTATTTAAACTTCTTATAGTTAAGAACCTTTATAAGACTATTAGCTAGTATATTATTTATTAGTATATATATGATATTAAATAATTCTCTTGCGTATTCTTATTATAGCTATATATTCTAAATATTAATGTTTATAGCTTAGTTAAGATCTATTCCTTTTTATTTATTATAAGATAAATTATCTATCAACTATTATAGTAAATCTTCTAAGTATTACTAAGATTGAGAGTAATATCTCTAAATAGCCTCTAAAGTATAATAATTTCCTTAGTAGTATATTCGAGGCTTAGAAGCTCTATTTCTATTATTGATATTATAATTATAATTTATTAAGTAGCTTTCTATTAAATTAGTTCCCTAAAGAGCGAGATTATATACTCTTAAGATAACTTCTGTATCTCCTTATTATTTAGAAATAAAGCGTTATTTATTATTAATACTATCTACTTACCCCCTAAGTTACTAAAATATATTATAAGGTAGTAAGTATAATATAGGTATTATATAACCTAGTTAGTAGTAATATAATAATAAGGAGTAGGGTTTATTATGAATCTTAAGAGTAGGGAGTATATAAAAGCGATATTAGGTCAAATTATAATAGTAATATAGAGTATAGAGCTAATTTTCTCTTAGAAACTCTTTATCGCTAATAGCGTTATTACTATTTTACTCTTTAGAAGTACTCTTGAGAAGTAATAGGTTTAAAAAGGGGGTTATTAGCGCTCTTAAGTGTAAGGAACAATAGCGGGTGCAGGATGCAAAGCCACGCTATCGGCAAAACGTCGGCGAGTCAGGGATGGATAAATGCACCTTGCAGAAAACTCTGCAAGCTATAGACTTAGAAGGTTAAGCAATAGTTCAATATAATAACGGATACCTACGTTTCAGCATTCTAGCCTTTCCTGGTTTAGGCCTATAGCCATACCCTTACAGTAAGGTACTAGTAATACTTAGTATAATATACTAGAAGCTATTACCCCTACTCTTAAAGTTTTTAAGTAAGTAAAAGGAATATACCTCCTAGGTATAGTAATAAAATATAAGATTATTATAAATAAGCTATTCTATTCTATAAATATAGATATATAATACCTTATTAACTCTTATTTAGATATTACTCCTTAATAAGTAATCTCTACTTTCTATAGAGCTAGGGGTAATAATAAGAAGTATAACCTAGAGAACTTTATAAGTTACCTTAATTACACTTATAAAAACCCTAAGATCTAGTTATAAGCTATAGCTTAATTATAAACCCTCTAGTAGAAAGAGAACAAATCACTAGTAACTTTCTTATTAAAATTTAAACAAATACTAGCTAATATAAGTAATATAAACTAGCTAATTTAAGTCTAGATCTTATTTCTAGAAGCCTCTCTTACTCCTAGGCTAAGGGATTAGCTAATTACTATTAGCTTACTAGTTAATTATAATAGCTAGCTTATAAAAATTTAAAATATTATATCAAAAGTAGAGCACTAGAAGGCCCCTAGTAATTACTTAGTAACTTACTAGAGACTTGCTACTAAGGACCCTAAGAGGGATATTTATGTAACTAGAGCTATATATATCTCTTAAGTTAAAAAAGCGAGATATTATAACTGTAAAGAGTATGGCTAAAGGCCTAAACCAGGAAAGGCTAGAATATTGAAACGTAGATATCCGTTATTATATTAGAACTATTGCTTAACCTTCTAAGTTTTTCGCTTATAGAGTTTTCTCTAAGGTATATTTATTCGCCCCTAACTCGCTAACGTTTTGCTAATAGCATAGCTCTATATCCTATACCTGCTATTATTCCTTATAATTGCCCCCCCTTCTAAAGCCTTAGTCCCTAAGGCGTACTAGTAGGGTAATATAGCTCTGCGTTGCTAACTATAGGGCGATAGTTTAGCGTCTTTATTATATTATTTACTATCGCTCCTTCCTACGCCGGATTTAGGCTGCTATAGCGAATAACGTATTTTATTTTCTAGCGGTTTATATGTTTTTGGATTTTGAGCATTGCTATTATTTTTTAATTAGTTGCTAATAGTTATATAACCGTTTAGCGGTATATAGCTAGTAATTATTTAGCCTTATTGCTTAGTAATACTAATTATAAAAGGGCGTCTATTTTTCAAGGTCTCTAACCTAGCTAGAGTTTTCCCCCTTTAGTATCTCTTTTTTAACTTAATAGCCTTCGTTATTTTTCTCTTTATTATCTATTCTATAAGCTTTTGCTGTAATTATTAATTTTCCCTATTCTTCCTTTTCTAGTTTATCTCTTTTACTATCGTTTCACTAATCGTTCTCCGCTATATCTTATATTATATATATAGGCGCGGTTCTCGCTAAATACCTATATAATCCCGAAATACTCTCTAGTAACCTTACTAGTAATACTAATAATAGTTATCCCTATCTTAGCTATCTCTATAGGATATATTAAGACGTTATTAACCTTTGCTATATATATAGCGAATATATAGAAAAGTATATCTATTATAACTTCGATAAGAAGAAATACGCTACTATAAGTCTCTACTAGTTCGCTACTAGGTTGCTATATGCTAACGCTTAGTAGGTTCCTTAGGAGCTTTGGGGCATAGCCTAGATAACCTAGAATATATTCTACTAGATCTAAATTTAGGAATAGGAGGGTATCTTAACCCCTCTTTATTATTATTATATTCTCACTTCCCTCGCTAACTATTTAGTAATATAGAAATATATTACTAAGCTTATTTATAATCCTATTACTAGTAGTAATAGCTATAATATAGAGCAGCTCTAACTCCAGGAGCTCGCTTCTATCTGTAAGTACCTCGCCCTCGATATCTTAGTTTATATATACTATTACTCGCTGCTCCCTCGCTAATTATATCTTACTAATAACTAGTTCTAGGTTAGTACCCTTTATAATAGTATTAATATCCTTTAGCGCCTGAACACCGCCTAGCCGCTATATATTTATAATAATAGTCCCTCTATATACCTCTATAATAAAATCGATCGTCTAGTTAATAACCCTTCGATAAAACTAGTCCCTAAGCGCCCTTATGAGCATAATATTAACTCCTTTCCCGAGTTTAATAAGTTGCTTTAAGATAACCTCCTTAAGTATACTTCTAATAATATTCCCTCCTGCTTTATTATTATTGCTAGTACTTGCTCTATCTCTCGCGCCTTATACCTCTATATTCCTACTAAATATATCTAAGAGGATAGTAATAATTTAGTAAAAAAGGCTAAAAAAGCTAAGAAGACTAAGGTTATTATTACTATCTCTAATAATAGCTCTAGTAATAAGTCGGGTAGCGAGGCAGGTAGTAGCTCTAGTAGGGAGTTAGGTAGTAACCCGGGTAGTGAGTCTAGTAGTAAGTTAGTAGGTAGTTAGTCTATAGGCGATAATAATAGGGATACTAGTAATATTAGTAATACTAGCTTAGCAACTAGTCGCTATAGTGCTATTCGTAGTTATAGTAGTCGGGGTGCTCGCGCCTATAGCTATAGTTAGAAGTAAATAACTATTTAGATAGTTAGCTCCCTCCTTTTTCTTATAGGATAATACCCTTCTTTTGCTATAATATTAATAATAATTCGCTACTTAATATAATTAATATTTTACTTCTTAATTTAGCTTCTATTCTATAGTCTCGTGATTTATAATTAGTAACTTATTGCTATAACCTTGCAACTAGTTATCCTACTTCTTATAAGACCTCCTATACTATCTATTAAACTTATGAACAGCCTCTTGCGCATTCACTAAGTTCTCTATAGGCTCCTATATATTATATTCTATAAGCTATCCTACCTATTTAACTAGATATTATATATTATTGCTAATACCTTGCTATATAATAATCTCTTCTACCTCCTATTCCTCTAGCTTATCCTCAAGCTCTAGGTATATAGGCGAACCTTTGCTACCTTCTTAGTAGTTATTCTATAGTTCTAATAAGGTAATAGAGAATATATTATATATCTATTAGTATTATAATAGCAGATAGACCTTATATACTTATATGCTAACTAGTTCTATAATAGCTACCCGTATAAACCTAGGTGCTAGTTTTTTGTTCTTAAACCGGAAGTTCTTTATTAATAGCCCGACGACCTATCCCTAATAGTAGGTCTAGTCCTTATACCTCGCGTTATAATACTTAGCTTATACCTCAGTAGCCTTCTACTACTATTCCTAGGCCCTCTCGCAGAGTCTCGAAATATATTTAATTCACTCCCTTATACCCTATACTACGACCCTATTCGCAGGAGCCACGTATTCTACGCAATGCAGGTAGTAACTATATAGGGCCTCTATTAGCGAGTAGCTAGTAGTGCTATAGTAACTATTATTATATGCAAACTCCGCCTCAGGTAGCTAGACTACTTATTCTTATAGCGAGTTACTAGTATATACTCGTAGATACGTTTCTAATATCTAGTGCATTCTTTCTAACTACCTATTAATCTAGGGATAGTATATAGTAGAGAGGCAGCGCTTAATAGCCCTCTCTCTCGTAAACTCTTCCTAAAATTAGCTAGTTAGGAGCTTATCTCGGTTGCTAATAATACCCTCTAGAGTGCTAAAACAGCATTCAACCCGTTCGTAGATAATCTGCGCTAACTTAGCAGCTATTAGCCGCTTTATTATCAGAATAAATATAGCAAACTTAGTTATTTAGTATATAATAATAAGAACTACGTCATATTCTCCGCCTATATGCTAAGAGCTCGCTAGTAATCTAGTGATAAAGTTTATGTTACGGGCTATGCTACTGCTAGCGTCTGGATGGTGCTGCAGACCCTAAGGATTCTGCCCTCGACGACCGCTCTCGCTTAACGTTCGCCCTATATCCGCTTTTCTATTGCACGGGGAACTTCCTAGAAAACTTCCCTTCCTTAGCTTAGATTACTATAATTAAGATACCCCTAAGTTAAATAAACCCGGGCTAGCCCCTTATATATCTAAGCTCTCTCTCTATACCCGCCTCGCTAGTTATATAGCGCGATAGATAGCAGGTAGGAAATAGAACTAGTAGCGCTTATAGCAACTAGTCTAGAAGTACTATTAATAAGTAAGGAAGTATTTAAAGTAATTTATATAGTAATTAATAAGCTTAGTAACTAGCTTAATAGCCTAATAACTATATAGTAGCCTAATAATAAACTAACTATAGAGCTTTAGCGAGATATAGCAAGTAGCTATGCCCTAGCTCTACTAATACTATCCCTATAGCTAGAAACTATCTAGGGAGCAGGGGGCGCTTAGCGAATAAAACCCCTTCCTAACCCCCCTAAGTTCGGAGGAAACTATAACGAGTATGCTATATAGGTATAATAGATATATAATAAAGTTAAGATAAACCGGGACTTCTTCCTAAGTAATTAGGAGGCTTAGTACCTTATTAACTCCTACTTAGAACCTAAAATATAGCTAGTAGTCTTAGCCTTCTATAGCTTAGGGGGTAGTAATAGCTTATTCGAGCTAGATACCTTCTTAGTATACCTAGATCGTACTTATAGTAACCCTAATATTATAAGTAAGGCTCTCGGAAGACTCTCGGAGCTTTAAATAAAATATAACAAAGCCTTCGCCTCGTTCCTACCCCGCTTCGAATATACTATTATAGAGGTAGGTAGTATAGTATAGCTAGATAGCATCCAGATCGACTACTTATATAAGGTATTATTTTATAAGCTCCTTAACTATTTAGTTAACTACCCGACCCCCTATAAGTATGCTAAATATATTAGCTTTATATAAGATATTATATAGAAGCTAGAGGGATTATATTATATTCCTAACGCTTTATATTAGCTTATAATATTCGGATCGAGAGCGTTACCTGCTAGAGTAGATATAGATAGGGATATTAGGATAATAGGTTTAGTACGCACCTCGCGCAAGGGTATAGGTAAAGGTCTTAATAAGGAAACGCGCTGCTATTTTAAGTATAACTAGATCGGTTACTTATAAAGGGATTACTAGAAGGTTAAGAAGTTAAAAGATAGTCCTAGAGTAGTAAAAGCTATTAAAGAAATAATATATTTAGACTCGGGAGAGGTTAAAGGTAAAGAAGACTCTTCTAACTTAAGAAATAAATAACCCTAGTATAAAATCGGGTATTAGAGATAATAGAGGAAGAGCGGGTTAGTTAGGAATAGTTCTAGTTAGAACGTAGTATAAGCAAGCCTTCTATAATATTAGTAGTTAGAGTTAATAAAGGTATTCTTATTAATGCTTTAATAGACTATAGATATAATATCTATATAATAGTAGATTACTAGTATGCCTGCTACCTCTATTTACTATATGTTAATCGCTAAGCGTAGCGATTATAAGGCTTTGCTAATAACTTAGCTTAAGCTATAGCAAAAGGCATAGCTATATTATACCTTAAGATTAGAGGCTATATATAGCAACTCTTCGCCTATATAGTAGAAGGACTAGATACTAACCTCTTCTTAAGGAAGCTATAGATAGAATAAAACTATATTATTTATAATATAATAGAGAAGCGGGTATATTATAGGAAGGTAGGGGTTATTATTACCCTTTAAGGATAGAAAGAACCCTAGAGAGTAAGGGAGATCTAGGAAGCCTGCTAACTTAACGCTGCCTTATTTATAGCGATTTGCTAGAGGGTTAGTAAGAGCTAGCTATCTAGGCTAGAAGCGGGAATATAAGTAGTAAGCCTAAGGGATATTAAAAAAGCGCTTAAGGCAAAGAAACCAGAAGATTATATAGGGAAACTATTATAATATATTTATAATGAATTCGCAGAGCTTTTTAAGCTAGCTAAGTTATACCCCCTACCCCTAAGTTATCCTAGTATAGACCACGAAATCCACCTCGAGTATAATACCTCTAGCTAAGAGGCGCCCTTGCCCTAGGGACCCCTCTATAGTATATCTAGAGAGGAGTTATTAGTATTAAAAAAGATACTTATAGACCTGCTCGATAAGGGTTTTATTTAAGTAAGCAAGTCTCCTGCTAGTATACCTATACTTTTCGTTAGGAAGCCTAGCAGAGGATTATAGTTCTATTATAACTACTAAGTATTAAATATAATTACTAAGCGAGACTGCTACCCCTTA
The DNA here is from genome assembly GCA_026260285.1 of Colletotrichum sansevieriae. Lineage (NCBI taxonomy): Eukaryota > Fungi > Ascomycota > Sordariomycetes > Glomerellales > Glomerellaceae > Colletotrichum > Colletotrichum sansevieriae. The sequence goes on from JAOQIF010000349.1 coordinate 15,952, forward strand.
CCCCTAATCTAGGAGACCCTCTAAAGGGTTAGTTTAGCAAAGTAGTATACTAAACTAGATATAATAGCTGCTTTTTATAAGATTTATATAGTAGAAGGGCACTAGGAAAAGACCGCCTTTTATATATAATATAAGCTCTTCGAGTAGCTAGTCTATCTATTTAGATTGAGTAGAGCCCCTATAACGTTCTAATAATATATTAATAGCACGCTCTAGGAGTTCCTTAACAACTTCATAATAATATATATTAATAATATATTAGTCTATAGTAACAGCTCCCGAGCAGACTATAAGTAGAAGGTATATAAGGTTCTCTAGGCCTTCTAAGAGGCTAGTCTTAACCTTAACCTAATAAAGTATAAGTTCTCTATGAAAATAGTAAAGTATATAGGATTTATCCTAAAGGTAGGCGAAGGTATTGCTTATAATATAGAGAAAGTTCGAGTAATTATTAAATAGGAAGCGCTTATTTTAGTAAAAGGATTGCAAAGTTTCCTAGGGTTTGCTAACTACTATTAAGTATTTATATTAGAGTACTCGGGGGTTATAGAGCCCCTTACCCTCTTAATAAAGAAGGGAGCGCTATTTATCTAGGGTAAGGAATAAGACGATGCGTTCTAGGCGCTTAAACGCCGCTTCTAAACTATATTAGTACTACGTTACTTCGACCTATAAGCCCTAACTATAGTCGAGACGGACTACTTAGGGTTCGCTTTAGGGGGGGTGCTAACCTAAGAAGATATATAAGGATAGCGCTATCCTATCGCCTTCTACTCGCAGAGGCTAACCCTTGCTTAATATAACTACCTAATCTATAATAAGGAGCTATTAGTAGTAATTGCTTATTTAAACATATAGGATACTAAGCTAAGAAGCTACCCTAGGTTTAAGATCCTTATTAACTATAAAGGCCTCGAATACTTTATATAAAAGCAACGTTTAATAGAATACTAAAGTTGCTAGGCGGAGTAGTTATTAAGGTATAATTTCTACTTAGAATATCGACCTAGTCGCCTAGTAGCTATATCTAATACGCTCTTATATTGCAAATAGGACGCCCTAAAAGGATAGGAGGATAAATAAGAGAAAGGGAGGGTAATCTAGATAATCCCTAACTCCGCCCTAGGTAAAGTAAGGAGGATAGCAATAGTTAAGGCTCTTGCTATAATAATATTTAAAGATCTAGCCTTTTAATATATATAGAACGAAGCTTAAGCAGAAGATAACTAGTACTAAGGGGCTTATTCTATAGTAAAAAGGGGCGACTAAAGCTTCCCTCCCTAGCTAGGCTTAAAACTATAGATCGCTAAGTATAGCGTTAATACCCTTAGCTAATTAATATTTAGAGACTAGATCTAGATACTAGGGTTAATAGATAAAAACTACCCCTAGAACGTACTTCGAATATAGTTAATTCAGAAGTACTATAACTTAGTAATAACAGGCTACCCTAGCTAGAATAACACCCTAGCTATCCTAGCCTAGCAATACTTCTAGCTAGGGTAGTCCTCTGTAGTCTACTAGTTCACGAGAAACTACGATAATTACGGGCGTAGAACGATTTAGCAATAAGCAAAACATAGGCTTCTTTAACCCTTACTAGTAGTAGAATAGCTATATTGCGATCTTGCTATAGATTTTATTATAGATCTCCTATATATAGTGAAAACAGGGTCGAGATACCTTTAGGTAATAGTTAATAGGCTCTCTAAGATAATAACCCTAGAAGGGATGCCTTTAATAGATATAGAAACGTGCGTAGAACGCTTTATAAACTACTACTACTAATTCTATAGTATACTAAAGTCGATTATTAGCAATAGGGGTAGTAACTAGACGAGTTAGTTCTAGCGACGGTTCTACGCGCTTATAAAGATCGAATAACGTTTAAGCACTACCTTTCACCTATAGATAGATAGAGTAATAGAATGTTTTAATCAGGAGATCTAGGTAGTCCTGCGGATAATAGTTAACTTCGCTTAGGATAACTAGGAGGTTTACTTACCCTCTATTTAACTAGCGATTAATAGCTGCAATGCAGTTGCAACAGGAGTAAGCCTATTCTTTTTCACCTATAAATACTATATTAACCTAGTATTAGTAGTATAGCCCGCGCTAGAGCTATTAACTTTACGCAAGTTAGCTACTAATAAGTTCGTTAGTAAACTAAAGTTAACTATAGAGTTAGCCTAAGTAGCTATTGCTATAGCCTAATAGACTATAGAATAATTAGTAAATAGTAAAAGGACGCTAGTAGAATGCTATAAAGTAGGCGATAAGGTCTAGCTATTGCTAGCTAACTTCTATATAGAAAGACCCTATAGGAAGTTAGACTAGCTATACCTAAAGTATGAAGTAATTAAGGTAATCTTACTAACTATAGTTAAGTTAAACGTTCTAAGCAAGGTTTATAACCGATTTCATATTAGCTTACTACGCTACGCTATAAATAACCCCCTCTTAGGCTAAGAAGTTAATAATCTCTAACTACCCCCGATTTTTAAAGATAGAGAGGATAAATAGGAAGTCGAGTTTGTTCTAGCTATGCGCTAGAAGTATATAAGTAGGGGCAGGTATTATAAGTTATTAGTTAAATAGATAGGGTATAGTTAGCCTACTTAGGAGCCCTTATAATTACTCTAAGATAACTAGGCGGTAGATAAGTATAAAGAAAAGTATAGCTTAATAGATAAGAATAATAGCAACCCCTAGTATACTACGCTATAAGCTAAGTAGTAGTTAATAAGCAGGGGTAAGATAGAGGGATAGTAGCTAGGTAATTTATAATTAGAGGAGTAGATAGAAATAGGAGGCTCTATTATAGCTTAAGGCTATAGGGAGGCGGAATAGGACCTAGGTAGGCTCTAAGCAGGCAGAAAGCAGGCGGATAGCAAGCGAGTAGTAACTATAGACCTAGGAAGATAACCCCTTACTCCTCCTACTCTTTATAAGTAGTAGTAGTAGTATTAGCAAGCTAAGAAAAAGGGTTAGACTATTAGAAATAGAAGAAAGGCAGGAATAGGATAAACCTTATAGAGGACCTTAGCTATATCTAGGTAAGCTTAAGTAAGGTAGTATAGCTATATTTTATTAAGCTTAACTAGGAGGGAAAGTAGGGTAGTAGTAGTAGTAGAAGTACTAAGGATAGGAATAGCTAGAGAACTAGCAGAAGGTATAGGGGAGGTATCTGACTTAATAGTAGCTTTAGTAGCGCGCTTTATAGTAGCATAGGTATAGACCTCGTAGTTCTAAATAGAAGTAGCGCAAAGGAGTTCTATATAAGCCTTAATCTATATAGGGAGCTATAACTATTAGTAATAACCCTAAAACATAGGAATAGTGGAGTCTTACTGAGGTCCTCTTATTAAGGCTATAGTAGGTAAGGCAGTCTTAGCTAAGAGAAGCAAACTCCTCCTAGTAGCGAACTATGCTAAGGTTGCTCTAGTAGAACGTTAGCTCTATAGAGAAGGAATAGCAGGGAAGTAATACCTATATTAATATAAGCAGACTTAATAGCCTCGTTAGAATAGTAGATATAATAGATAATATTACCTATAATATAATTAGTCTTATAATAGTTAAAAGGCAATAGGATAGCATACCTCGCTTAATAATATTATAGTAAGCTATAATATCGCTAGGCTTCTTAGCCTTAGCTATAGTAGATATATACTTTAGGTAAGGAACCTCATAAAGAAGCCCCTAGGTCTTATCCTAGGGGATGCTACTAAAGACGAGCTAGTGCGGGTAGGGACCCTAATAGAATATTAGAAAAACGCTAAATAAGCAGAAGAATATATACTATAAGGGGCTCCCGGGCGATAGGATATATAGGAAGGGGGCGGTTGAGGTACTTATATAGCTCCTAGCTAGCTAGGGTATAGAGGGGATTATCTATAAGATCGAAGTTATTAAGGGTAGCCTCCTTATAATTAGAGAGGCTAGTAGAGGTAGAGTAGTTAGAGGGCTAGCCCTTAATAGGAGGAGGAGATTCTATCTCCTTATTAGAGTTAGGGAGGGGCTATATAGGGTTAATTATAGCGAAACGATAGGGAAAGAGCGGGTAGTAACTTATAGGGGGTGCTATTATAAAAGCGGAGAAAATTAGATTAATTAGATCTGCGCGAGTTAGCAATTAATAGGGGTTTAGATATAACGAATTTATACTAATACGGACCGAGGGTGCGCTAAAAACGCTATTAAAATAATAAGTTATTAGCTAAAATAACGTTATAATTAATTAGTTAACTTACTCTAGTATAGGTTAATAGGAGGAGGAAAAAAGAGGAAGCAAACTAGGGGTGCGAAAAATTATATTATTATAATTATTACTAGTAGGGTGCGGAGCAGCTAGTAGCCCGGATTAATATCGCTCTAGACTAGCCCTTAGCCTATGCTTAAACCTATAACTTATATAAGAGCTAGGGGAGGGGGGGAGGAGGGGTATATATTATAGGCTATGCTACTACTAGCGTCTAGATAGTACTATAGACCCTAAGGATTCTGCCCTCGATAACCGCTCTCGCTTAACGTTCGCCCTATATCCGCTTTTCTATTATATAGGGAACTTCCTAGAAAACTTCCCTTCCTTAGCTTAGATTACTATAATTGAGGCACCCCTAAGTTGAACAAACCCGGGCTAGCCCCTCACAGTTTATACTTATTTCCTAGAACGGGTATACAGGTAAGGGTAGTAGTTATAATTTCCTATAAGGCTTATGCCTCGGAACACGGTTCCCCTAGCATATATAGCACACTATAACGTAATTATATATATCTATAGCTAAGTTTAGCTAATAGAAGTTCCTCGAGATTAGCTCGGTAGTCTTATTCACCCCTATATAACCCGCCCTGCGGTTATTATAATATTAGCAAAGGATCTCTAGCCTTAGAGACCCTTCTTATAGTATCTCCAGCTACCCCTTATAGAATAGGGTTCCCTAGCTATTAATTATATAGCCCCTATAATTGCTAGCTAGTCTGCATACCCTCTCTAATTATATCTAATAGTATAAGTCGTTAGCCTGTAGTCTATAGATAAGATTTTCTATTACTTCGGAGAGTTGCTAACTATCCGCTATTTTACTCGTTATAAGCTCCCTTATAACCTAGCATAGGATATACTACTATGCTATAGTAACCCTAGCTCTAAATAAGTCCTCTTAGTTAATAACCTCTCGCTAAGCGTTCTCTATATCACCCCTTGCTCTTTGGCGTTAGGTTATTATAGCTACTATAGTTATAGTAATATTAGCGCGCTATAGAGCGCAACGCTAACTAGAGACCAAGGCGTCTCTGCCCCCGGAGCTATCTATCTAGAAGGGGCACCTTATACTAGCCCTTATAGTAATAATAAATACTTTTAAGGTCTCTATACTACCTTATAGTATAGTAATACTTATCCGAAGGTCTGCTAGTAATTCGCTAACGAGCCTTAGCTTCTTCGCTAGGGTTAGGAGTATATTATTATACTTTACCTCCCCCTCTATATAGTCTAGCCTCCTGGATAGACTATCTGCTAGGTTTATAACCCCTAACCTATGCTCTAGGTTGAAGTTAAATGCTAAGAGTTTATATACCTACTTAGCAAGCCTTCCCCAAAGGTCCTATATAAGCGCGCTAATAACTTCCTTTAGCACCTAGTAATCTATTAGAACTATGAACTTCTTTGATATACCCTTAAGGTAGTAAGCCTAATAGTCTAAACTCTTAACTATAGCGAGAAGTTCCTATTAGCCTGCTCCCTAATATTGCTCTATATCGCTAAGCTATTATAAGTAGTAGGTAACTAGTTACTACTAACTATTAATATGCTATAATAAGATACTAGATATAGCCTTCGTAGAAGCATCCGTCTCAACCCTTATCTCGCGGGTTAGGTCCTAGTATTAGAGAATAGTTACTAAGCAGAAGGCAGCTTAAAGCTACTCGAAGGCTTATTAAGCCTCTTCTAGCTAGTAAAACTCGCCTCCTTTCTTACTATTCTCGCTACCCTTTAATAGGGATATTATTAGGGCTATAATACCTAAATATCCCGCAATAAACTTATAGTAGAAGTTATAGAATCTAAGGAAGACCTAGATATCTTAATATATCTTTAGCAGCTTCTATTCAGTAATAGCTTAGATGCGAGTTTAGTCTATTAATATACCCTCAGGTATAATAATATATCCTAGGAACTCTACTTGCTATTAGTAAAACCTATACTTACTAAGCTTAGTATAGAGCTCCTACTAGCAAAGCCTATAGAGCACTTAGAGAAGGTCCTTTATATGCTGCTATCTTATCTCTAAGTAGATTATAATATTATCTATATAAGTAATATAATAGGTATCTAGCAGCTTAGCGAGCGCTTAGTAAATATACGCCTAGAATATAGCTAGGGCGTTTATAAGTCTAAATAGCATAATAATATATTTAAAGTGCTTATAATATATCCTAAATACCGTTTTCTAGCGATCCTCTAGCTTAATACGAATATAGTAGTATATATCTTAAATATCGATTTTTAAGATCTATTTCGCTCCCTAAAGCCTATCTAATAGTTTGCTAATAAGAAGGAGTAGATATTAGTTCTTTATTATTACCTTATTTAGGCCTCGATAATCTATATAAAGGTATAAGGACTTATCTTTCTTAGGTATAAAAAGGATAGGGGCGCCTGCCTCGCTAGTTAAGGGTTAGATCCGCCCTATCGCTTAGTTATTAGCGATATATTAGCGAAGTTCTTCTAACTAATGCTCGTTTAATAGGTAGATAGGCCTATATAGGGGTTTCTTCCCTTCGATTAAATCGATAGTATATTTTATACCCTCTAGGACCGGGTACTGCTTTACTAACTATTCGTTAAATATTGCCTATTTACTAGATAGTTCTAGTAGCAACTCCGTGTCGCCCTCCAGGGTGTCTTCTTCTAGAGCCCCTATTAGCAGCTTATAGGGAGCGATATTCCCTAATACGTATATAATATAAGCCTTCTAGCTATTCTCCACGATCTCTTATGCAAATGCTAATAGCTTAGCAATACTAAAGCATTTATATTCCTAAGTATTTATCCGGGTATTAATTATAATATCCTCTCTTCTTATAAAATATTATAATAAGAGAAGATCCCCTACTCCCTCGGGTTAGGAGGCTTTAGCAAAGAGTTGCTATATCTTCCTTACTTCTCCTCCTAAGTTAATAAAGAAGAATATTAACTAGTATATATTCTAGCCTATTATAGATAACCTATTAAACCCTTCTAATATAGGGGTAATAGCTACTACGGGTTATAATTATAGGGACTTAGCTAATTAGCTGCTAATAATATCAACCTAGGAATAAGAATCTATATCTACTACTACTTCTTATTTAGTAATATTCTAGAGAATAATCGCTTATTTTTTTAATAATAGCTCCTTTTAAGAGGGTATCTAGTTCTAATTTAGGCGTAGGGGTTACTAATATAATCCCCTAGCTTACTCGTTTTCTAACGAGTTAAGTTCCTTAACTCTTAAGGATTAGATTATATTAATCCTCGCCTTCTTAGCGAGTACTTAGTATCCTACTAGTATTTTATTTGCACTTTATCTCGCGTATTTATCCAGGCAGTCTACCCTTTTATACCCCTTTTGCTTATAGCTAAAGTATATTATATAATTAGATATTATAAGTTATATACTAGGGCTAGATATAGACCCGTTCTAGTTAGATCCCTATATCGTACTACTAACCTATTAGGGAGGTATTAGGCTTTGCAAACCCTATGTTATCTTCTAGCTAGAACCCTGCTAGCCTATCTTTTAACCCGACCTCGCTACTAGGGGCCCCCTTAGGTTATACTCTTCCCCTATATACTATTTCTTACTTTTGCTTTATAGAGGTTCGCTACCCTATTAGCGATATATCTCCTATAAGTATTTAGCTTCTATAGCTATATCTCTTAGCCTCTATATCTCGACTTTCTAACGTTCGAGTTCCCTATATAGGAATAGGGCTAATCGGAAGTATAGCGTATAGGCCTCAGCCTTGCTATCTTCTACGCCGACCGTACCTAAGTCCTGATGTATCGCTTCGCTCTTGAAGCTCGGGGTTGATATAGCGTCAGCGAGCAAACGCTATAAAGTCGGCCTATGCTAGGTCTCCTTCTAGCCTAACCCTATAGTATTGCTACTAGGTCTATAGGGACGGGCTTATCTTCATAAGTACCTATTAGACCTGCTGCTCTAGCATACTACTAGCGTATAATTAGTTTCTATCCTTAATCGCTTAGATCTAGTTGCTAACCTAGTCTATAGTAAAGTCCTTAGTTATAATATAGTAGTTATATGCAGGGGGCTTTTTATATTCTCTCTATAAGTATCTTAGCGCTAAGCGATTAGCAAGTTCTTATAATAGGGCAGTAGTTTATTGCTTATGCTATTATTATTATAGATATATCTACTCTATAAGGCTCTCCTATTATTTCTATAGTAACCCTATAGCTTAGGTAAGGATACTATAGATATTAGCTTCTTAGGGCGTCCTAGGCGGGGTGCCCTATTAGCTACTGCTCGCTATCTATTCGCCCCTCGAGAGGTAGTCTGCCTAATCTAGCGCTATCTAGGACCTAGCCTAACCCCTCGGGGTTATTCCTCCTGCTATATTATTACTAGAGTTATCTATTCGCTTAGCATAGTATCCGCGCTATATTCCTTATATCTCAGGGCTTAGCAAACGATTAGTATCTTATTAGCTAAGACCCTATTAGTTATATTCTATATACCTAGCCTAGAGCTTATTATAATAAAACTCTATTACTAAATTATTAGTATATTATTACTAGTTTGCTTTAGATATCCTAATTAGTATTAGTTTCTCGAATCGAGGTAGAAGTAATAGAATTATAAAAAGTATAGCTAAAGGCCTAAACTAGGAAAAGCTAGAATATCAAAATATAGATATCTATTATTATATTAGAACTATTACTTAACCTTCTAAGTTTTTCGCTTGCAGAGTTTTCTCTAAGGTGTATTTATTCGCCCTTGACTTGCTAACGTTTTGCCGATACCGTGGCTCTGCATCCTGCACCCGCTATTGTTCCTTATAATAACTACTAAAACTCTAGGTCCTCTTTAAGTACCTCCCTAGTATAATACTAATAGCTATAGAAAGGTATAAGGGATTCCTATACTTATTATATTTATAAAGTTAGAAAGTATATTACTTCATATTACCCTAATAAAGAGGATTAGCTACCTAGAGTTATAAAAGTAAAAACTTTAAAAGAAGAACTTATATATTATAAGGTTATAAATGACTACCAAGTAATACTTAATTCCTTAGAAGAAAATAAGGAGTTAGAAAAACTAACTCTAGAGTAGAATTAAGCCCTAGAGCTCACTAAGGAGGAGATATTAAGTTAAGAGGAATATGAATAGGAATAACTAGCTGATAATAAGCTTATTATTATTTGAGTTAGAGTTAATAGAGAATATCTAGCTTATACCTTAGTAGATACTAGGAGTAATACTTATATAATAATTAACCTTTCCCTAGCTTAATACTTTTACTTTTTATATATTAAGAAAAGATACTAAGTTATAAGGGGATATATACTTAGTAAACTATTACTAAGTAATACTCTGGGTATAATAGTATTTAACTTAGAAATAAATAGCTATACTTAGTATATCTTTATATATATAATTAATAGCTTAGACTCTAATATCCTCTTAGAGCGCCCCTAAATGAAATACAACTAAGTTATTTATAACGCTATAGCTTATCAAATATATTATAAGAAGGGGCGTATTAGGTTATGTGAGGTTATAGCCTAAAGAAGGCCAGGCCAGGGAAGGAAAGAGTAGTAGTAACGTAGGGGTTAGTTATATTATAGAAGATAAGTTAGCCCTTCTAGCTACTTATGCATGTAGAGCCCTTTTTAGGGCTTAGCTCAGCTGACTAATGCGGTTAAACCTCGGCGGAGGCCTGGCGCTAGTTTGGTGCTAGCTTAGCGCTATAATCCTAATCCCTTATAATTACCCCCCCTCTAGAGGGCTTAGTCTCTAAGTCTAATAATCTATAAAACTCCTGCCTGCGCGGGGATTTAAACCCTCTATAATATATATAATTAGTTATATCTAGGCCTTTAGGTCTTCTACCTAGTTACTATAGCTTTGCTAGAGGCCCCTGGGCGCTTAGAAGCTCTATTATTATCTTCTGCGCAGCTTCAGGTCTTATACCTACGCGCTAGCGGGCTAGTTTCTTCTATATAGCCTTAGGTCTTATACCTATGCGCTATTAGCTTCTGCGTAGCTTTAGGTCTTATACCTACGCGCTAGCGGGCTAATTTATATCCAGGCCTTCAGGTCTTTCACCTAGTTACTATAGCTTCGCTATAGGCCCCCCGGGCGCTCAGCAAGCTAGCTTCTTCTATATAGCCTCAGGTCTTATACCTATGCGCTATTAGCTTTTGCGCAGCTTTAGGTCTTATACCCATACGCTAGCAGGCTAGTTTATATCCAGGCCTTTAGGTCTTTCACCTAGTTATTATAGCTTTACTAGAGGCCCCCTAGGCCCTTAGCGGTCTATTATCTTCTATATAGCTTTAGGTCTTATACCTACGCGCTAGTAGGCTAGCTTCTTCTATATAGCCTCAGGTCTTATACCTATACGCTATTAGGCTAGTTTATATCCAAGCCTTTAGGTCTTTCACCTAGTTACTATAGCTTTACTAGAAGCCCCCTAGGCGCTTAGCAGTCTATTTATCTTCTAATATATATAGCTTAAAAATGCTATCCTCTACGATCTATATACCTCTCTTAGTAGGGATACCTATAATCTCGCCTATTAGTAGTATACTTAGTATTAAATATAATACTTATACAGCTTTAATACTTATATAGGGCTTACCTAGGCCTGCTAAGGGCCTAGCGACCTGCTAGTAGAAATAGCACTAGTTAGTAGGGTAGCCCTTCTTATAGTACTCTTTATACTATAGATCAGCCTAGTAGTTAGCCTTGTAGTAGCCTAGCTTGCTATACTTTAGGTAGGCGCTAATTAGGGCATCAGGGCTGCTATAGTTAAAACGAGCCCTCTTTAGGGCTAGCTTATTAGTAGCTGCTCTCGCTAAGGGCTCTGCGAACCGCTCTAGGTATATATCCTATAGCTGCTCTATAGTAGTAGCTATAATATATACCTACTATATATTAAACTTCTAGTATTCGAGGCCCTGCTAAAGCTAGAGTAAAAGCTAGAATTAAAAAATAAGGGCTTAGGCCTAGGACTCTTTAAAGTCTAGGGTTCTAAAAGCTTAGTAGATTGCTAATTACTTAGCAAAGACCTAGAGAGGCTATTAGCTAGGTTCTTATTAAAAGCTATTAAGAAGGCTATATAGCTAGCGCTCCTATAGTCTAGGGTTAATATATTCTTAGTAAATAAATATAGAGAAGTTAGCTTATATTAGATTAGTAAGGCTAGTATAATAGTAATATTACTATATTTATAGCTTAGTAGTTACCCTTATAAATACCTCCTAGATCTTCTATAGCTTAGAGGCTCTAGGCTAGAGGATACTACTATCTTCTATTGCTATTAGCTAATTATAGATTTAGGCTAGTATACTATCTTTAGCGAGGGTTCTATAAGGGTATGCTAGAGGGCGTTTATATTCACAAGCCTAGGTCTTAGTCTCAGGGACTAGCATAGGGCATATAGATAGGGCCTGAATAAGCGCGTTATTCTAGTCAGCTTAGCGCTAAATAGTTATAATAAGTTTAGTAATAAGGGCTATATCAGGGCCCGTAGCTATTACTATCCCTAACCCCGGAGGGGTCTCAGAAGCAAAATTTTCACTTAGCTTATTAGGCGTAGATGCGCTAGCAACGCCTTAGTAGCCTAATCTTATATTACTGCTTATTCTAGAGCTAGCTGCCTATATAAATAGGTAGAACTTATATAATTATAAGGTTATAGCCTAAAGAAGGCTAGGCTAGGTAAGGAAAGAGTAGTAGTATTATAGGGGTTAGTTATAGTATAGAAGAGAAGTTAGCCCTTCTAGCTACTTATGCGTATAGAGCCCTTTTTAGGGCTTAGCTCGGCTGACTAATGCGGTTAAACCTCGGCGGAGGCCCGGCGCCGGTTCGGCGGCGGCTCGGCGCTGTAATCCTAATCCCTTACAGGTTATACCTAAAGGATTAAGATAAAACGCCACTTATAAAGAAAATAAGAGCTATAAGGTTCCTTAATATACTCTTATTCTTTATAATCTACTAATACCTAGCGAGATAATACGGTAAGTACTAGGAGGGTATTATAGGGGTATTAATATAAGTTATTAGCTTAGCTAATATTAAAAAAGCCTTAAACCTAAAACTAAAAGAGGATTAATAATACTATTTACTAAGCTAGGTATTAAGGGAGTTCTCTAACCTATTTAACCCTAATAAAGTTTATTTATTACTCCCTAGGTAACTTAGGGTAAACTACTAAATTAACCTTATACTAGGACTAAATAAAAGGGAATTACTACTTACTTAAAGCCCCCTCTATAATATATTAAGAGAAGAGCTATTAATATTAAAAAAAAACCCTATAAGACCTCCTAGATAAGGGGTTTATTAAAGCTAGTAGCTTATTAGCTAGGGTATTAATACTCTTTATAAAGAGGCTAAGTACAGAGACTTACTTTTATATTAATTATAAAGCCCTTAATATAATTACTAAGAAAACTATTACCCCCTCTTACTAATCTCTAACATATTATATTAAGTAAGTATAGCTCAGTAATATATTAAGTTAGATATAATAATAGCTTTTTATAGATTAAGAGTAATAGAGAGATATTAAGAGAGAACTATATTCTATATTTCATATAGATTATTTAAATAAGTAATCTACCTATTTAGCCTAACCAGCACCCCTACTAGCTTCTAGTAGTATATTAATAATACCTTATAGGACTTCTTTAATAATTATATTACTATTTATATAGATAATATGTTAATTTACTCTAATAGAATAGAAGAAAACTATAAGAGAAAGGTCTAGGAGGTCCTCTAGAGGTTAGTAGATATAGGGCTAAACCTTAACATCATAAAATATAAGTTCATAATAAAGCGGGTTAAATATATAGGGTTTATTATAATTATAAGAGAGAGCTTTTCTTATAACCTTAAGAAACTCTAGGTAATTACTAAGTAGCTACCCCTATCTCTCTAAACGGTATTTAAAACTTCATAGGGTTTATAAACTATTATAATATATTTATACTAAGGTATAGAGATATTATTAGATTACTTATAAAGCTTATTAAGAAGAATATAATATTCCAATAAGGGGATAACTAAGAATAAGCTTTATCTTAGCTTAAGTAGCTCTTTAATACCTAGCTAATACTCTACTAATTTAACCTAGAAAATAATACTATTATTAAAACTAATTATTTGGGATTTATACTAAGAGGGGTACTCTCCTAAATTAACCTAGAGGGTACCTAGCGCCCTATAGTATTCTACTTATATAAGCTCTTACTTACTAAGTATAACTACTTTATTTATAATAAGGAGCTCCTAGTAGTTCTTTCTTTTTATATATAGAGAGAGCGGAGCTATATAATATAACCTCTTTTAAAATACTAATAAACTATTGCCTTCCGTTAGGAAGGTTAATCTTTACCTTTTAGGAAGCTAGGCCTACCTAAGAAAAAAACTCTCTTATTACTATTAAACCCCTATATATTAAAAGCTCGAATCTAATTAGTCTTTTTAAGGATTAAGCTAATTCGTCCTAAGTTTAGATAAATATAGGTCTATATAGCTTAGTTTAGTCTATACTACTCTTTTTATCTCTTATTAGCTCTTTTTTAATAGCCCCTATATATATAATAAGGCTCTAGCTAGTAGCTACTAGGAATAGGTACTCACTAGTATATTTATACTTTAATGAAGGTTAGATAGAGTTAGCTATAACTAGGCTTAGTAGATAAAACTTTTAAATATAATACAAGGTAGTTATTAAGAACTACTTTTAAGCTTTAAAGGATCTCCTTACTTATCTTCTTTATAAGGTACCTATAGATTTTAAATAGGATATAAGCTATAAAAATAAATAGCTACTCCTTAGTATAGCTTATAATATACTTACCTTCTATCCTTTATTATCTCTCTTAGTATATATAGCTCTAATAAGAGCGGGAGGTATATAAAAAACCGCATATTAAGAAGAGAGTACTATATAAGGAGATTATTTATCTAGTAATTATCCCTGCTATATATCCTAATAAGAAAGTCTCTTTCTTTAGGTATATAATAGGTACTTATTAATGTACTTATACCCTTATTACTATTAAATGGAGTTAGTTAAAACTAGACTTAGTAAATAAAACCTCGGAATATAATATAAAGCCCTTATTATTAATAACTACTTTTAAGCTTTGTTGGACCGACTTACTTATCTTCTTTATAAGATACCTATAGATTTTAAGTAGTATATAAGCTAGCTCTTATTATTAAGTTAGAGCTCGAAGTTATCTCTAGAGATATATAGCTTAAGTAGATATAGCTCGCTAGCGCTGCTTCTTTACAAGGTACCTATAGATTTTAAGTAGGAAATAAGCTATAAAAATAAGTAGCTACTCCTTAGTATAGCTTATAATATACTTACCTCCTATCCCTTATTATCTCTATTAGTATATATACCTCTAATAAGAGCAGGAGGTGTATAAAAATCCACGCGTTAAGAGGAAACTACTATATAAGGAGACTACTATACTACTTACTTATATTAAATACTAGATATTATAGTTAATATCCTATTAGAAGAGCTTATAGCTAGCGCTCCCTAGTATAGAGAATAGAATTGTAAGAGTATAGCTATAGGCCTAAACCAGGAAAGGCTAGAATGCTAAAACGTAGGTATCTATTATTATATTAAACTGTTGCTTAACCTTCTAAGTCTGCAGCTTATAGAGTTTTCTCTAAGGTTTATTTATCCGCCCCTGATTTGCTAACGTTTTGCTAATAATATAGCTTTGCATCTTATACCTGCTATTATCCCTTATAATTACCCCCCTTCTAAAGCCTTGGTCCCTAAGGCGTACTAGTAGGGTAATATAGCTCTGCATCGCTAACTATAGGGCAGCGGTTTAGCGCCTTTATTATATTATTTGTGATTGCTCTTTCTCACGCTAGATTTAGGCTATTATAGCAAATAATATATTTTAATTTCTAGCGCGTTATATATTTTTTGAATTTTAAGCATCGCTATTATTTTTTAATTAGTTACTAATAGTTATACGACTATTTAGTAGTATATAGCTCGTAATTATTTAGCCTTATTGCCTAGCGATGTTAAGTATAAAAGGGCGTCTTCTTTTTAATATCTCTAACCTAGTTAAAGTTTTCCCTCCTTATAATCCTTTTTTTAACTTAGTAGCCTCTATTTTTCTTTAGCACCTATTTCACAAGCTTTTGCTATAATTATCTAATTTCTCTTTACCTCTTCTTTTTACTTATCTTCTTCTCTAGCCTTTTACTAATAGCTCTCTATTATATCCTATATCGCGCGCATAAGCATAGTGCTTACTAAATACCCCTATAATCCTAAGATTCTCTCTAGCGATCTTACTAGTAATACTAATAGTAGCTATCCTTACCTTAGCTATCTTTATAAGATATATTAGGATATTTTTAACCTTTGCTATATATATAGCGAATACGCGTAGAAGTATATATACTATAACCTTAATAAGAAAAAATGCGCTGCTATAAGTCTCTACTAATTTGCTACTAAGTTGCTATATACTAACGCCTAGTATATTCCCTAGGAGCTTTAGGGCGCTACCTAGATAACCTAGAATATATTCTACTAGATCTAGATTTAGGAGCGTGAGGGTATCCTAACCCCTCTTTATTATTATTATATTCTCTCTTCGCTTAGTAACTATTTAGTAGTATAGAAGTATATTACTAAGGTTATCTATAATCCTACTACTAGTAGTAATAGCTATAATATAGAGCAGCTCTAGCTCTAGGAGCTCGCTTTAATCTATAAGCACCTAGCTCTTAATATCTTAGTTTATATAGGCTATTATTTGCTACTCCCTTACTAACTATATCCTACTAATAATTAGTTCTAGGTTAGTACCCTTTATAATAGTATTAATATGCTTTAGCGCCTTAATACCGCTTAGCTGCTATATATTTATAATAATAGTCCTTCTATATACCTCCATAACGAGATTAAGTATCTAGTTAATAACCCTTTAATAAAGCTAATCCCTAAGCACCCTCATAAGTATAATATTAACTCCTTTCCTAAGTTCAGCAAAGCGCTCTAAGATAATCTCCTTAAATATACCTTTAATAATATTCCATCCTGCTTTATTGCTATTACTAGTACTCGCCTTATCTCCTGCGCTTCCTATCTCTATACTCCTACTAAGTATAGCTAAGAGGATAGTAATAATTTAGTAAAAAAGGCTAGGAAGGCTAAAAGGACTAAGGTTACTATTACTATCTCTAATAGTAGCTCTAGTAATAAGTTAGGTAGCGAGGTAGGTAGTAGCTCTAGTAATAAATCGGGTAATAACTCTAGTAGTAAGTCTAGTAGTAACCCTAGTAATAAGTCAGCTAGTAGTTAGTCTATAGGCAGCGGTGCTAGGGATACTAGTAATGCTAGCTTAGCAACTAGTCGCTATAGTGCTGCTCGTAGTTATAGTGGTTAGAGTACTCGCGCCTATGGCTATAGTAGGAAATAAATAACTAGTTAGATCGTTAGCTTTCTCCCCTTTCTTTATAGGATAATACCCTTTTTTATTATAATATTAGCGATAATTTACTGCTTAATATAATTAAGATTCTACTTCTTAATTTAGCTTCTATTCTATAGTCTTATAGCTTATAATTAGCGACTTATTACTATAACTTTAGCAACTAGTTATCCCACTTCTTATAAGACCTCTTATGCTATCTATTAAACTTATAAATAGCCTCTTATATATTCCCTAAGTTCTCTATAGGCTCCTATATATTATATTCTATAGGCTATCCTACCTATTTAACTAAATACTATATATTATTACTAAAACCTTGCTATATAATAATCTCTTCTACTTCCTATTCCTCTGGCTTATTTTCAAGCTCTAGATATATAGGTAAACCTTTATTATTTACTTAGTAGTTATCTTATAGTTCTAGTAAGGTAATTAAGAATATATTATATATCTATTAGTACTATAGTAGCAGATAGACCCTATATACCTATATACTAACTAGTTCTATAATAGCTACCTATATAAACCTAGGTGCTAGTTTCTTATTCTTAAATTAGATTAATAGCTTAATAACCTGTCTCTAATAGTAGGTCTAGTCCTTATGCTTTATATTATAATACTTAGCTTGCGCTTTAGTAGCCTTCTGCTACTATTCCTAGGCCCTCTTATAGAGTCTTAAAATTTATTTAATTTACTCCCTTATGCCCTATACTATAACCCTATTTGCAGGGGTTATATATTCTATATAATGCGGGTAGTATTTATATAGGGCTTCTATTAGTAAGTAGCTAATAGTGCTATAGTAACTATTATTATATGCAAACTCCGCCTTAGGCAACTAGATAGCCTATTCTTATAGCGAGTCACTAGTATATGCTTATAGGTACTTCTCTAACGTCTAGTGCATCCTTTCTAACTACCTATTAGTCTAGGGGTAGTATATAGCAGAGAGGTAGCGCTTAATAGCCCTCTCTCTTATAAACCCCTCCTAAAATTTGCTAGTTAGGAGCTTATCTTAGTTACTAATAATACCCTCTAGGGTACCAAAGTAATATTTAACCTATTTATAGATAATCCGCGCTAACTTAGTAGCTATTAGCTGCTTTATTATTAGGATAAATATAACAAACTTAGTTATTTAGTATATAATAATAAGAACTATATTATATTCCCTGCCTTTATGCTAAGAGCTTGCTAGTAATCTAGTGATAAAGTCTATACTAATTTCCTAGAATAGGTATATAGGTAAGGGTAGTAGTTATAACTTTCTATAGGGCTTATGCCTTAGAACGCGGTTCCCTTAGCATATATAACACCTTATAATATAATTATATATATCTATAGCTAGGTTTAGCTAATAAAAGTTCTTTAAGATTAACTTAGTAGTCTTATTTACTCTTATATAACCCGCCCTATAGTTATTATAGTATTAGCAAAGGATTTCTAGCCTTAGAGACCCCTCTTATAATATCTCTAACTATTCCTTATAGAATAAGGTTTTATAACTATTAATTATATAGCCCCTATAATTACTAGCTAGTTTATATGCCCTCTCTAATTGCATCTAGTAGTATAAGTTATTAGCTTATAGTCTATAGATAAGATTCTCTATTACTTTAGAGGGTTACTAACTATCTGCTATTTTACTTATTATAAGCTCCCTTATGACCTAGCGTAGGATATATTATTATACTATAGTAACCCTAGCTCTAGGTAAGTCCTCTTAGTTAATAACCTCTTGCTAAGCATTCTTTATATTATCCCTTGCTCTTTAGTATTAAGTTATTATAGCTACTATATTTATAGTAATATTAGCACGCTATAGAGTATAATACTAACTAGAGACTGAGGTATCTCTACCCCTAGAGCTATCTATCTAGAAGGGGTATCTTATGCTAGCCCTTATAGTATTAATAAATACTTTTAAGGTCTCTATACTACCTTATAATACTATAATACTTATCTAAAGATCTGCTAGTAATTTGCTAATAAATCTTAGCTTGCTCGCTAGGGTTAGGAGTAAGTTATTATATTTCACCTCCCCCTCTATATAGTCTAGCCTCCTAGATAGACTATTTACTAGGTTTATAACCCCTAACCTATGCTTTAGGTTGAAATTAAATGTTAAGAGTTTATATACCTACCTAGTAAGTCTTCCCTAAAGGTCTTATATAAGCATACTAATAACTCCCTTTAGCGCTTAGTAATCTATTAGAACTATAAACCTCTTTAATATACCCTAAAGGTAGTAAGCCTAATAATCTAAGCTTTTAACTATAGCGAGAAGTTCCTATTAGCCTGCTCCCTAATATTACTCTATATTACTAAGCTTCTATAAATAATAGGTAACTAGTTACTACTAGCTATTAATATGCTATAATAGAATACTAGATATAGCCTTTATAGAAGCATCTATCTTAACCCTTATTTTATAAGTTAGGTCCTAGTATTAGAGAATAATTACTAAGTAGAAGGCAGCTTAAAGCTATTTAAAAGCCTATTAAGCCTCTTCTAGCTAGTAGAACTCGCTTCCTTTCTTACTATTCTTATTACCCTTTAATAAGGATATTATTAGGGCTATAATACCTAAATATCCTATAATAAACTTAGAATAGAAGTTATAGAATCTAAGGAAGACTTGGATTTCTTAGTATATCTTTAGTAGCTTCTATTTAGTTATAGCTTAGATATAAGTTTAGTCTATTAATATACCTTTAGGTATAATAATATACCCTAGGAACTCTACCTGCTATTAGTAGAACCTATACTTACTAAGCTTAGTATAGAGCGCCTACTAGCAAAGCCTATAGAGTATTTAGTAAAAGTCTTTTATATATTACTCCCTTATCTTAGGGTAGATTATAATATTATCTATGTAGGTAATATAATAGGTATCTAGTAGCTTAATAAGTGCCTAGTAGATATATACCTAGAAAGTAGCTAGGGTGTTTATAAGTCTAAATAGTATAATAGTATATTTAAAGTGCTTATAATATATCCTAAAAGCTATCTTCTAGTAGTCTTCTAGCTTAACATAAATATAGTAGTATATATCTTAAATATTAATCTTTAAGATCTATTTAGCTCCCTAAAGGCTATCTAATAGCTTGCTAATAGCTTGCTAATAAGAGGGAGTAGATATTAGTTCTTTAGTATTACCTTGTTAAGGCCTTAGTAATCTATATAAAGATATAGGGATCTATCCTTCTTAGGCATAAAGAGGATAGGGGCGCCTGCCTTGCTAGTTAAGGGTTAGATCTGCCCTATTGCTTAGTTATTAGTAATATATTAGTAGGGTTCCTCTAACTAATACTTATTTAGTAAGTAGATAGGCTTATATAGAGGTTTCTTCCCTTTAATTAAGTTAATAATATATTCTATACCCTTTAGGGCTAGGTATTCCTTTACTAACTATTTATTAAATATTACCTATTTGCTAAATAGCTCTAGTAGTAACTCTATATTGCTCTCTATGGTATCTTACTCTTCTAGAGCCCCTATTAGCAGCTTATAGGAGGTAATATTCCCTAATATATATGTAATATAAGCCTTCTAGTTATTCTTAATAACCTCCTATATAAATACTAATAGCTTAGCAATACTAAGGCGTTTATATCCCTAGGTATTTATCTAGGTATTAATTATAATACCCTCTCTCCCTATAGAGTATTATAATAGGAGGAGGTCTCCTGCTCCTTTAGGTTAGGGGGCCTTAGCAAATAGTTACTATATCTTCCTTATTCCTCCTCCTAAGTTAATAAGAAAGAATATTAACTAGTATATATTCTAGCCTATTATAAATAACCTATTAAACCCCTCTAATATAGGGGTATAGGCTACTATAAGTTATAGTTATAAAGACTTAGCTAGTTAACTACTAATAATATTAACCTAGGAATAGGAATCTATATTTATTACTACTTCTTATTTAGTAATATTCTAGAGAATAATTACCTATCCTTTTATAGTAGCTCCTTTTAGGAAAGCATCTAGTTCTAATATAAGCATAGGGGTTATTAGTATAATCCCCTAGCTTACTTATTTTCTAATAAGTTAAGTTCCTTAACTTCTCTTATGGATTAGATTATATTAACCCTTGCCTTCTTAGTAAGTACTTAGTATCTTATTAGTATTTTATTTATGCTTTATCTTGCTTATTTATCTAGGTAATCTGCCTTCTTATACTCCTTCTACTTATAGCTAAAGTATATTAAGTAGTTAGATATTATAGGTTATATACTAGGGCTAAATATAAGCTAGTTCTAATTAGATCCCTATATTATGCTACTAACTAGTTAGTAAGATATAAAGCTCTAAGAACCTCATATTACCTTATAGCTAGAGCCTTACTAGCCTGCCTTTTAGCTTACCCTTACTAATAGGGGCCCCCTTAGGGTATGCTCTTCCCCTATATACTATTTCCTGCTCTTGCTTTATAGTAATTTACTATTCTATTAGTAATATATCTCTTATAAGCATTCTACTTCTATAGCTATATCCCTTAGCCTCTATATTTTAACTTTCTAATATTTAAGTTCCCTATATAGGAATAGGGCTAACTAGAAGTATAATATATAAGCCTTAGCCTTACTATTTTCTATATTAACTATACCTAAGTCTTAATATATTACTAATTATTTAGTAAAGAACTATGTTAGTAATTATATGTCCTTCTGCCTTATTATATCTAGCTTTTTATAATACCTTTGCTCTTAAAGCTTAGGGTTAATATACTATTAGTAAATAAATGCTATAAAATTAGCCTATACTAGGTCTCCTTCTAGCCTAGCCCTATAGTATTACTACTAGGTCTATAGGAGCAGACTTATCTTTATAAGCGCCTATTAGACTTACTACTCTAATATACTACTAGTATCTATTTTTAACTACTTAGATCTAGTTACTAACCTAGTTTATAATAAAGTCCTTGCTTATAATATAATAGTTATATATAAGGGGTTTTTTATATTCTCTCTCTAGGTGCTTTATTACTAAGTAGTTGGTAAGTTCCTATAGTAGGGTAGTAGTTTATTCCTTATATTACTACTACTATAGATATATCTACTCTATAAGGCTCTCCTGCTATCTCTATAGTAGCCCTATAGCCTAGGTAAGGATATTAGAGATACTATCTTCTTAAGGGGTCCTAGGCGGGGTACCCTATTAGCTACTACTTGCTATCTATTTACCTAATAATAGTTAGTCTGCTTAGTCTATCGCTATCTAGGACCTAGCCTAACCCCTTGAGGTTATTTCTCTTATTATATTATTACTAGGGTTATCTATTCCCTTAGTATAATATCTATATTATACTCCCTGTATCTCTAGGCTTAGCAAGTAACTAACATCCTATTAGCTAAGACCCTATTAGTTATATTCTATATACTTAGCCTAGAGTTTATTATAATTAAACTCTATTACTAATTTATTAGTATATTATTACTAGTTTGCTTTAGATATCCTAACTAGCGCTAGTTTCTTAAATTAAGGTAGAAGTAATAGAGTTATAAGTGTATAGCTATAGGCTTAGACTAGGAAAGGCTAGAATATTAAAATATAGGTATCTATTATTATATTAGACTATTATTTAACTTTCTAAGTCTATAGCTTATAGAGTTTTCTCTAAGGTATATTTATCTGCTCCTAACTCGCTGACGTTTTGCTAATAGCGTGGCTTTGCATCTTGCACCTGCTATTGTTCCTTATATAACTATAGTTAGAGGAACGACCTAGAAAAGAGTTACTCTATAACTAACGTAGGTCACGTGCCGCGGTAGGAACGGGCGATGCTGAAGGCATCACGATGGTGGCATAATCGGTCTCTTCGAGGCCTTCTGGAAGTCGCCAGCCGCGACTTTGATGCGAGTAGGCCCGTCGGCGGTCTACGTCCAGAATGATCACTTGCTCCAGGTTCCTCAGATGTTGCAGGTATCCCGCGCTGAGGATCGCTGACTGTGCATACCGCGAAGGCAGTCGGAGAGTGCGGATGCCTCGGAGGCTGATTTCGTCCGT
The DNA here is from genome assembly GCA_026260285.1 of Colletotrichum sansevieriae. Taxonomy (NCBI): domain Eukaryota; kingdom Fungi; phylum Ascomycota; class Sordariomycetes; order Glomerellales; family Glomerellaceae; genus Colletotrichum; species Colletotrichum sansevieriae. Next base: position 38,699 of record JAOQIF010000349.1, read on the forward strand.
GGCTGATGGATGCTTCAGGCTGTGTAGCAACCCCAGCGGGGTGCTGCACAGGGATATCCAAGAAAGTGGAGGGCGACGGGACTCAAAGTTGTCGACGTCCGGGCATATCCATGCTGGGAAGCTGCGGTGCTCGTAGCCGCAAGGAGGCCTTCCGATGGACGTGGGAGGAAACCTTTGGCAGACGAGGTTCCGAACATCTCGGCTGATCTTATGCAATGTCGCCAAGAAGGGAGTTCCGATGCAAGGCCTGGGCCTGGCTCGACAATTCCGTGCAATTCACAATGACAAACTGTCCAGGGAGATCGTCGTCAACTTCCAGTTGCCAGGAAATTGGATCGGCTGATACAACAGTGAAGACGTGGTTGGTGAGTGAGTCGATGACGAGAACGAGGATATTGTGCGGAAGACGAGGTCGGCGGGGGGCTGTCTCTTGCGCTGGTTCGTTGCTGTCCATGGCAGTTGTGGTTTTCGTAAGAGGTTCGGTCATGTTTGCGATGCGGTCTGCGAAGAAAATTTGCAGACGACTTGATCTGTAGTGCCTCTGTTTTTGATGGATTGAGAAGCAGAGCGAGGAGAATTGGCTTTGTCCCATTGAGATGGGAACGTGCAGGTAGCCCACGATATTTTATGGTCATTGTTCCGCAAAAAGCCGTTCCGGATGGAGTATCCTTGAGATAAAAAGGAGCTGCTCGCCGACTCTTTGTCATACCACAGGTGCCTGTTGTAATAGAAGAGTGAGTTCAAGGAATGAGACGGCAATTCCAGAAGTGGCCTTCTTCCACCTTTCATCTTGCATCCGGTTCTCACTCTGCTAAACCAGCTTTGTCAGTATTTCCAATAAGGTATCCAACAGCCTCATACATTTCTTACAGATGTTCTAGTGGACGCAGCACTTTTCGATGTGCCCCGATAGAAACAAAGAAATGGTGCGGACGAATTCCCATCGCTTGACTTTGATCAATGTCAGACACCGCTGCACTAAAGATAAGGCCGAGAAACTTACTTAACTCGACGGTAGGTAGGCCAGATCAAGGTTGAAAAGGGGGGCATCATGGTCGGACCCCCAACAGCCAACATGAGTGAACTTGCCGTCCTTCGCCCGAGGTCGATCCCTCATGAGATCTTCCTCCTCATTGTCGAGGCCATCGTCGACGAAGCGGAAGCAAGAGCATACGCTCACCCCGTTGCTTGGTGGCTTACCGTGTGGGTTGCCGACAAGACGGAGCAGTTCGCCGTGTTTCAGACCTGCGACTGGGCGCCCCCGGGCCTGTCCTCATGCCTTATCCGGAAGCTCGACCAACTCTCCAAAATTTCTGGAGTCAGCCGCTCCGCCTTGAGGCTGGTCGAACGAAGATTCTCCCGGCTTCCATCTTATTGCGCCGTTGATTGTCCCGAAGATCGCCCTCCGCGGATGAAGCACGCATGGGCACATCCCAAGGTCGACTTCTTCCATCCCGTTCCCGAGTATCTCCAGCGCACGCGGCTCAGGAGCACACTCCGTCTCAACCAGGCCGTCAAGGATGCTCTCCTTCACCAGTCACCTCGGGGGAGGCAGACCATCGCACACGTCCAGAACGTCGTATTCGCACCGGTCTGGTGGGGGGAGGAGGACAGGGAGGAGGCCAGTCGCGCTCTCCAAGCAATCCCGAATCACAAAGTCTTCCGGTTCGGGCTCAGAGTGCCCGTCAGAGCCCTGCCGGAGAAGTTCCGCGGTCGCGAAGCCGTCATCCCCCTCAGCGCGCCCGAGGTTCGGCAGATAAGAGAATATCTCACAGACGAGGACAGGTTTTGGAGGCCGTTCCTGGAGAGGGGAATTCGCATCATGCTCGATGGCGAGGTGTTCGATTTGCGGAAGACGCGATATCTGTTGGAGTTGTTTCGCACTGAGGATGGTCTGCATTTGAGGCATGTCGATCCTGAAAGCCATTGGGTTAGAATCACGTCACCTTTGAGATTGCCCTGACAGATTGATCTTTTCGTAAATGGTCTAGTGCTTCTGCTGTTTTAGGCTAATAACATTGATGCCATTGACTGCGCGGCTTGTTGCTTGGGTTCCTCTATAAACCGTCCATCATCTCTTCGCATGTTAGGAATAAATACCAACCCCACAACGACTGGACTGATACTTTCACAGAGGATTTGCCGTCATCTTTTTGAACCTGAAGGCAGAGAGGAGATGAACGTTTGTCCATTTTGTACCCTGCCCACTCGACTAAGTGAGCTAACTCCAAGGCGAAACGACGAGCTGGCGAATGCGGTCGTACATCACAAATGATGCTCAACTAATCCCCGCTCATAAATCACACCTATCCTCTCCCAAACTCGTCCGATCTGCCACACCTCTCCAACATATTACCTCCTTCCAGAACAAGGCTATCCCGACACCCATCCCATCTGATCTAGGAAGACCTTACCCCTGTCCAGCTTCACACCCACCTTCTTCAATCCGGATCTCCCCCGGAAACTCCGGACATACATGAACCATCGTCTCGTCGTCCCACAGGCGAGAGAAAAAAAGTGTCAGCCACTTCTGTTGGCCCCTAGTTGCCCCCCACACGACGGCCAGGAGGGGAGGGTGGGTTGTTATTGGAGAAGGGCGTTGTTGGATCTCCGAAAATTATAACTGGGCAGATAATCCGTCAACAACTTGTCCGTGGTCACAGGGTATCTATCGTCTCGGGTAGAATATTTCGCCACGTATGAATTCTCCGACATAGTACAGCCGGGGCGGAATCGCTGTGTTAGTTAAAGTATATTAGTACTACCCAACAGTAGGTAGTAATCTCAGACCCGTCTAGCAAAAAATTCCCGACGCCTCAGAAATCTCTTTCTTTCTTTTGAGGTAACCGTGTGCTACTACTGTGTGTGCTTGTGTGTTAGGGTGCATATGTCCATCGCTATCCATATAGAATCAGATGGGATATGAGCGAGTGCCATCCTACCATCATTTGATCAATAAACTCCCCAGTCATCCAATCATCCCCTTTCACTCTCGGCGCAAGGGAGAAAAGAAAAAAAAAGGGAGAGCCCTTCCAACCGTTTCTTGGTTCATCCCAATCTAATAGGGAATCAAAAAATCAAATGCAACCTCAATCCTATCGGTAGTAATGGTAGTGTTGGTTGGTAGTGTCATGCCGTCGGCCGTGAGAGCAAAAAAAAAAAAAGAAAGAAAGAAAGAAAGCAGACTATTAAATAGGGGGTAAACGGAGCCAAGTCAATGCCCGAGAAACCCTGGGGGAAAGAAGCCCCGATGCAGCACCAGCGCTGTAATATGCCCTTTGCCTCTCATTTCAGTCCAGATGGCCCTTTTCGACGAGTCCTCCGGGTATTCCTGACCTATAGAATACCGTTCATGTCCCATTCGCCTTTCTGGGCCCTAGCGAGCACCTCGCGACCCTTCTCCGTCAACTCGGGCTTGCCCTCGTTGCCAGTAACCTGCTCGAAGAATGCGGGCCTGAAGACCTCGCCCGTCTTCTCGCGCTGGCGGGCCTTCTCACGCTGCTTCTCCTCGAGCTCGACCTTGACCGTCGTGGCTCTAGAGAACTGCTTGGCGTGGATTGCCTCAGTAACGCCCGACCAGAGCTGGAGGGACTCGTTCTCGAGCTGCTTCTCGGTCGGGGGAAGGACCTTGGGGGCGACATTGAGCGGACCGAGGTCGATGATGGTGTACCGAGCCTCGGGGGGATGCGAATCCTTCGGTAATTAGTTTCACGCAACGGAGTGGGATGTGAGAGTACATACCACAGGCTTGGAACCCAAGGTGAACTGGACCTTTTCGCGCCAGGGACCGCTTAGGCGGGCGACGATGTCGGCCTCGGGGACGTCCTTGATGTTCACCTTGTCGTCGTTCTCGGGATCATACTTGAAGATAATGCCCTCAACGCGGTTTGTGGAACGGCCGAGCCAGCCCGCCTCGACGTAGTGCAAAATTGTTTTGAGCTTAGTCTGCGGACAAGTAATGTACGCCATCTCGCTGACGCTGACGCTCAAGCTGCCTCTCAGAATACCACCGAGGTGCGCGGCGGGGTGGGTCAGGCGGTAGGTCTCCCCGCCGCGGTTTTCGAGCGTGATGAAGATGCCCAGGTTGTGCTCCCCAGGCAGAACGCGGATGCTGGTGCCGGTAAATTTGGCTGTGATTTGGTCGTAGCCGCGAGCGGAGAGGCCACGCTCGGGACAGCTGATATAGAAGGCACTGACTGGAGGGTGATGGGAGGTTTGCTCGGTGAGGTAGGAGACGCGAATGAGCTTGTTGTCCGGGGTCGAGATGCCATGCTGCGGGACGGAGAGGGAGACAGCGGAGGCGTTCTTGTCGCCCTTGGCGGACTTGAAGCTGGAGGAGCTGCTAGCGGTTCCGCTTCCGGTCTTGAGGGCTGTTGTGTTGATCTTGGGCGCGTTGTTCTCGGTTTCCCAATTACACTGTCCATCATCAGCATCGCGAGTCATGGACTGCTTATCGCATAGAGTTTCCTCCCGAGAAGGCCACCACACTTACCCTGAAAAACTCTCCCAAGCACGAGTTGTATGGTTTGCAGGGCTTGCCCTTTGCGTACTTCAGGTCCTTGGTGAACCAGAAGCGGCAAACCTCGAGCATACGATCGAGGGGCTCATCGGAAGTGCCGATGGCGACGAAAGCATTAGGCGCATCGAGGTAGTTCCAGTATTCGAGATTCGGCGTGGGCTCGAGGAGTTGGGAGGGAAGGGAGAAGCGCACCGCAGCAAGGTCAGCGACACCAATGAACCTAGATGGTAGACGCAGTAGTTAGCAAAGGTTCTCAACTCAAATGTTTTCGCCTGAATGCCTTTCCTCAGCAACGACGTGACTGATCCGCCCGTGATCGTTACTCGTCAGCCAGCGGTCGCCACCTGCGCGACCACGGCGCAGGATCCCGCCTTCGTGTGCGTCCTTCCTCCCACCTTCTCCTTTGGGCGCGTGCGGCGCATACAGAAAGACAGACCGCCAGACGACCAACGCGGTGTGCTTACTTCTTCAGAATGCCAATAAAGGTCTTCAGCTTGGATACGTCGCTCTGGGGCTCTTCGGGAGTTTCGTTGGCAGCTTTGGAAGCCATGGTTGTCGGGTTCTTGTAGTTGATGACAAGCGATGATGACGTTTATTGCCTTCTCGGTGTTCTGCCAAAGTGCATAGGCTCGAAAATGGCGGCTTCCTACCAAATAAGGTGGGGGTCCGAGAACGGCTGGCGGGGTCGTTGCTGTTGTCTACCTTAAGAGACCGGGTTCAGAAAACCACACCAAGACAACGACGACAACAACGACAACGACGTTGAAGCTGCAGGTCGCGCTTCTTCTGGTGTCTCCTGTTCTCGCGTAGCGGTTTCTACCGCAGAAGAAAAGCAAAGGTGGCCAAAGAGGATAACCAGTCAGTTCGTATCCTGAGAGGTCTCGACGCCAGGTCAAGGGTGAGGATCGTTCCGTTTCGTTTCAGTCGTCCGACCCATGCGCGGCGCGGATATCCGACGAGATGACGAGAGGAAGAAAGAGATATTCCTAAGGAAGAGTGAATAAAATTCGGAAAACATGAAAAGGAAGAAGAGACTTGGGAGGGGATTTTCCTTCTTCAGCAGGGCGGTGGGATAACGAGAAAAAAGGTAGAAAGGATGTAGCAAGCGCGTTAAAAAAAAAAGGTTCCACGCCCAGCGAGGTAAGGTAGGTACACGTAACTGTCCTGTGGTAAGGTAAGTAGCTGGAGAGGCAAAATTAAGGAGAGAGTTACTTAGGGTGACCGCCGGCCACGCTGAGGACATCTTCAATGGGACAGGCCCGTGCTAAGGCGGTCTGTCCACGGCCCACGGCATGGAAGGTGGAGGGGACGATGGGAGAGCGGCGAGCCAAGATACCTTGGCGTACAGTGCCAGCCGTGACGTGCGCCAATGCCGCCACAAGCTGCGCGCCGCACATTTTCTAGACGTTTTCGGCGCGGCTTGGCACGAACCAAAACGTCCAGATGCCTGTGTGCACTGTCCAAGACTGACTCTGATAAGGTTTCAGATGCCGCCAGAGCCCGCTGATTATCAGAGAGAGGGGCACATCTCGGGACTGACACGCAGCGCACGACAGCACTGACAGGCCCCCTCCTCAGCAGGCAAGCATGCAAGCTATAGAAGACCTGTCTGCGGTAGAAGGGACGAGAAGAGCTCGACGCACTTGGGCTGTCTGTTTATCGCTGATACCTACCGAAACGAGGGCCTTGCACCTCTGACTTTTCGCAACTCTTCTTCAGTCAGTCTCAGTCATCTCATTACTCCTGTTTGAAACATTAGCAATCCAATCGAGACAGAAGCCAGGAACAACAAAGTATTCAAAGTCGAAGACAGGAAACGACTTACTTACTTCTCTTCCCTCGCTCGCATCGCATAAGCACTGTACAGACGACTCCATCAGTCCGCTACAGAGCACAATCACCTCATCTCAAAGGGGGATCCGGTCCGGACCGAACATGTGCTCAGAAAGACGGCAGGAAACAAAAAACCCAAAGCCTGGGCTTGCACTTGGTCCCGACCGATGGACCGGACATCGGCCAATCATCCGCGCACATGTCTAATCCAACCGCCTTCACAAGCCCTGAGACCTCGACTCGAAAGCTACCCAGCTGCTGGTGTCGAGTGGCACATGGCAGCAATGAGAGGCTGCGGCGTCATTTGGTGTCTCTCTTCCTTCTCACTCGTCGATAGGATGGGCGGTAGGATCACTCTCTTCAAGCCAGCTGACTGACTCCTGTGCTCTCCATATGTGTCCCATGGATGAGTGCTGTGTGTAGTTCTGGTCCGTCAGTCAGTCCTTCATTTCCTTAGCTCTAGAGAAAGACACGCACTTTGTACATCTCAACCCAACTCACGTAACATAGGCGTCGGCCAAAGGGCAATAGCTCGTGAAAGTCCGTGGCCCCTCTTTCAACCCTTTGTAGGGGGCAAAAAGCCTCGCAGCCTTCCCCCTTTCAACACCATGACCAAGCCACGACGACGAAAAGTCCCGCCCGACCCCAAACCAACCAAGCTCCTGGTCGTCTTAGTGCGCCGACACAAGGGGTCACGAGTTGAGCCCATACGACGTATCCGCATCAAATGGAATGCCATGCGCAACTAGGCTTTTTCGCCTCCTTCCCATCTTCTCCCGCCTCCGACTCCCCTCCGGAAGTCGGTCCGCCTGGTCTCGTGACCTCGCCTCGTCATGTCCTGAAGCTATCACGAGACACGAGACAGGCGGCTCTTTGCGTTTGCCCTGGGGCGTATGCACGTCGATCTTCAGGAAACCCCATCTCAGGGTCCTGCCAGGGTTCCTCCAAGGCCGAACGCATCCCGTCCCGTCGCAACCTCATCAAACTCTGCAGCAGGATACCTTGAATGCTTCGTACCCTCAGTATCCTCATATCTGACCCTCAACGAGTCAACCAAGAATAGCATGAAAGGGGGATATCCCCGTCCATCATGCTAATACCCTTCGTGCATCTTCTGGGATCGTCGTTAAAGTCAATGCTCCCACCCCTTTCGCCTCCCGTGGACCCCAATCATCAATCGAATACCGAAGTATTGCCAAACGCCTCCTCCTCCTCCTCCTCCTTCCTCTAGCTACGTTGACGATGAGGGGATGGAAGAGAAAAAACCCACCTTCGTCCAGTACCTGCATTCGGCACTTACTCACCGAAACCCGCCTCTTCGTATTGCTTACCCCCAACTGCCAACTTCGGGGTCCTCTCCCGCATGGGAATCTTGGAAGATCTCCATTCTGACCGTTATGCAACATACCAACTGAACGGGTTCACCTGAAGCGTTGCATCGCCAAAGTCACCCAGATGCAGCCACTGAACAGGACAAGCTTCAACGGCCCCCCGCCCAATAAGCACCGCCATCGTCAAATCTCCTCGAGGCTGCACCCCAAATCTGGTTCAAGGTCCTCTAATAGCGGCGGCCCCTGTGGTCCCCGGGCAGCCGGCCGAACACGAGCGATCAACGGGTGGCAAAGCCCCCGTGAGAGACGGAGCCCAGGGCCCGGTCATCCTCAATCCAATGCCATTCCACGGCCGCCTCCTCGAGACGTACGTCGGACATGCGTCTCGGGGAACCGGGGGGGTTCATGACACCTTCGCAACGTGTCGACCCCCTTATTAACAAGTCCCTCCGGCGTCCAGCGTCTCCCCATGTCCGACATGTGCACAAATCGTCCGCGAACAACGTCAGTGCCTACCCTCCAGGACTCCTCCATCGTGGCTCAGTCGGCTATAAATATCAACATTCAATGATTTTCCCAGGGGGCCCGCGATCAAGCGTTCCATCCACGGATTCACACCATCGAGAAACCTAGCTGTGACAGCAATGATCATTGCCATTTTCGTTTCCCGCCTTCCCTATTGTCTTCTCTCGCCAACAGACCTTTGCACCCGAAGCTTTTGATCCTTGTGCGTGCGCTCCCATCGCCAACCTTGATCAAGTTAATCGGTCAGGGACCAATCTGCCACCTGCTCGTGCGCCGCCGTGCGGCCCGTCCCCCCTCCCCTTCCCTCCCTCTCCGAATCGAATCCCAGGTTGTCCCCGCAAGACCCATGGAGATGGAATTTCCATCGAATAATTTTCTACCCTCCCAACTTTCCCATCGCCAATGACCTCATGATCGACAAAACACATTCTGTCTTGGGCAACAGCGGCCGTCAATAATCGCTGCATCCCGGCGGCGTCGACGGAGACCCTTCAAAAAGTGTTCCCAGGGCAAATCCACCATCGGAACCCTGATCCTGGCGATTCGAGGGCGTGCGCGCACGCGGGATGCTCTCCGATGGCCACTGGAAAATGCCGGACCACCTCGAGAGCAACGACAAACATGCCCACCGAGCGCAAGAATCCAACATTGAATCCATTGTACCCGACCTGCGGCAAATTACTCCGTGGCTGGGGGGAGATGCGGCGGCACCTGTTGCTGTTTCCTCCGTTGCCCTCTCGGTGGTATTTTGATCTTTGTGCGGCGAGTCTCTGCTCGTGTTGGCGAGCTTCCTTGTCTGGACACGCCTGCGCGGCGAACACAAACATCTTTGCCGCCCTCAGTGCTACAAACCTCCCAACCTCCCGCCAAGCAACCCTCGTCGAACGGTGAGCTTACAAACATAACCCTAAGCACTGTCAATTCCTAGACCCGAGTAGAGGGAGCGTCCCCGGGGAACGATAACGGTCCCAGGAGGGCCAAAGTCCATGTCCCGGCACACGCCAACGTCCTGCCCCGAGCCTCCGACTGCAACATGAGGTGGACCTCGACCCAAGCAGGTGAACACACCCGTTCGGTTAGAGGGCCTGCCCTGACGCAGATTGACGAAAGCTTCTCATCGCCGGCGCGCTTGATAACCACCTCGCGTCTCCACTGCCCGAGAAGCGCCGCCCATGCTGTCCTGTGGACGTCCACCTCCGGAGGCGGGGCTCAAGTCCCGAGCGTGGCCCCTGTGCACACTGCCATCGTACGGTAAGACTGGTGACTATTGACGCTGAGGCTCTCCCATCCAAACGTTGTGTCTGGTTCAAGCTTTGCCAACTGACTCGTGTCTGCGTCGAGGCGAACTCTGACAGGTTTGTTGAGACTTGATGAAGCACGATAATAGCGAGTCTCCGTCATCGCGATCAGTGCATTAGGCGGCCCTCGCCGCTCTGCGCCTCTGCTAATGTGGAGTCGACGAACTGTAGCAATTACGGCAGGTCTCAACCTCGCCTCGGATTTCGTCGTTCACTTGAAGCCCGAGGCGCCTCCGCTGACTTGACCACTTTCCCGTCCATGATACTCGTGACTCTGCCCTAGTTGGTCAAATCGAACGCATAGTGCATGTGCACTCAGCTGGCCGTTGTGCCCGATGCCCACTGATGATCTGCGGCAGAATTCCGGACCCTTGAAAGGCTAGACGACTGTTGGTATCGACCAGTCTTCAGGGCTCGTAGCTAGTGTGCTCTACCCCAGGGCCCTCTCGCAGAAGATCCCAAGCTGAGCTCATCGATAAACCCGGATTAGGAAGCACACCATCAGTAGACACAATCTTATACGAATATTGCAAGCGTGTGAACAAGCCATCAAAAAAGACGGCATGGGTTCCGTATGGGGGGGATTCATCTTCCCTCAAGAGCTCGTGCTCCGAAGCCACGCTTCCTCGGCTCCGCAGGCACGCATAGCGACCCCTCCGGGATTTTGGCGCGATCACAAAGGCATTGGTGAGCGAGCCCAGAGAGTTGCATTCGCAAAGCTTGGCAAAGTTTTGGCTCGCGATAACATAGCACGAAAGATAACACCGCGCGAAACCAGTTGCCCCGTCGCCGCTGGTTTTGCTATGGTATGCTGCCAGCTCCGTGCTCTCTCCCCCTCTCGGTCGATAGTTCTACACGACGGTGTTCATGATGCTGGACGCCGGGCAATATTTGCCACTGTTCGTATTCACGCCGACGCCGTGCCGGCCTCCTGCCCGAGGTCGGCATCGTCGTCCGGCACGTCGTGGACGACGGGAGGCAATTGGGTTAGACATGGCATCCTGGAAAGCCCTCGAGATCCCGGGGTAATTCCCAGGGAGTTCCTGTTGGAGTTGAATACCCACCGCCAAAGTACTCTGCCATCTCGCCCTGGCAGCACCACATCGTACCCACAAACGGTGAATTATCCGGGCCAGCAGTGGTCAAACCTTTGTGAATCGACGCCACATGATCCATGTGCCGTATCCCGAACAGCATGAGGCGCCGAGACTCATTCCCAAGCTCCGGCACATCGTCAGGCCGGAAAGAGAGTGCTGGATGGGGCCATATGCAGCGAGAGCGAAATAATGACGTTGATGCCGTTTCTCAACACCCCGTTGGGACCGCGCGACGGCCACCTCATTGTGGCTTCCGCCCATTTTTGGCATATTCTGTGAACGATGCAGTAAAATGGCACACTTGATCATCAGATGGCAGTGTTTCATGTATCGCACTTATCCGGCTTCAGTTGGAAGATTAGTTTGCGTACCATGGATCACCTCTTTCGGCGTGCGTTTCATTTCTTCGCAACGGCGTCCACTGTACTCGCAGGCGCCATTTTCAGGAGCACCTCCAACACGACTCAAGCGACGTCCATAGTGCAGCTGTGAGTTCGTAGCAACATCTGTATGGATGTGTGGTGTCGACAACCTCAATCGAACGGTGTCCTGAGTACTGGGAATCCCACAACCGTCGTGGGGGTGGTGGAGAAAGTGTTGCTTCCACGAGGCATTTCGGTGAAAAGGACCCGTCCATGGAGAGTTTTGCTGGTCACAGTATGACATCATTGTATCGTGGCGGTGCGTCCTCCGACCTTGACACCCATCCCGGTCGGTTTTGAGATGGAGATGGAGATGGAGTCCCTTGGTCCTATCCACCTATGTTTGTCACCAGTGATCCCGAGAGCTTTCGAGCAACACAACGCGAGCCGCGTCTCCAACTGGCTGCATGCTCACAAGGCGAGCCAGCGTGGTCCGCCCACGACAGAAATTTCTTCCTGTCGCTCGTCTCCATTTTGGTGGCACCAAACCAAACCCTCAGAGCAACAGCCCGTATTTTAAGTTCCATTCCCGCTGGTCACCAATGTCGTCATTGAGGCATTTGCTATTTGGTGATGGCAATTAGCACAACGTTGGAGAGGGGGTCCCCAGCTTCTGGTGAGGTTGATCCTACGGAGACCCCATCAACCGCCGGCCACAGCTGGCTCGTTTGCCAATTGTATCCGTAGGGTACACCAAGGTGTGATACCGGATAGCTGGAAATCTCTGGGATCTAGTGTCTGATGATTTTCTGGGTCTGCTCCAGGTGCCTGTCGGATGAAATCTACTGTAGTATGCCGTCTTGATGCGCGGCGACCCCGAGGCTGAGGAGATTTCGTATAACGGCGCCAGTTCCATCGGGTTTTCCTTGCAGGCCCAGACGTTTACGAAAGCTGTGAACGGCCATCCCTGGCGAGCTGCAGCCATCGCCCCTTGGTCAGGATTGACAAAGGCTTCCAGAGGTTTGATGTTGGGGGCATTCTCGCAGCCTCTTGTATGTGGGTTGGGCTACCGACTGGGCTCCTGCCATCACGGGATGAACGGCTGGTAAAAACCACCAAATTGGCCTCATGTTTATTCTTCAAACACAGCGGTGGGATGAACTACCATAGGGCAGGATTCTCCAAAATTTGGCCCGAACGATCGGCGTGAACCCCGACGTTCCCCAAGTCTGCTCCGATACTTTTTGGTGTTTAGCGTAGCTTCTGCCCCAATCAACCGGATAAACATGCGCCGAGATGGCAGTCTAGTTCACGCTGATCCGAGATCTTGTTTCTTAGCATCGCGGCTTGTGGTTGGGCTTCTTGACGAGTTTCGACATTGGGTTGTGGAGTAAGGAGGCTTGCTTGGGTCGAAATGACGTCACAGCTTCTCCGCCTCGTCTCGAAAATTTGGGAACTATACCGCAGCATCGATTCGAAACCACCCCGCCAGCTGTACTAGACCATTCCCAAATCGAAGACCTTTGACACTAGCATTAGTCGTGCGGAATTCGTCCTCGGTTGTCAAAGATCAAATTTTCGTTGATCCCATTATGCAAGAGCAAGCGTCGCGTCGGGTTCCAGTGCCTCCACCGAACCCTTGGGACGTGCTGGATACTGAGGTGCCTTGCCCGAGCGTTGTCGGATGGCCCAGAACATCGCTTAACCTCTCGTCGACTGTCGATCCTCAATGCTGCCCTCTGAAGAAAAGCTTGAATGCTGGCTAGCACGACCAATGCGTCGAATACGAGCAGTTTTCGGACAGCTTGACTCCGTCTAGAAGCCAATAGTTATCATTCGTTCAAAAGACAACTTTCCTTTCAGCGTTCAAATTCTGCAGAAAGGGAATCCGTGGTCCTATAGAAATAAAGCATATTGCAGATGACCATCGTTGAAGCTAGTGGCTAGGAACCCCTGAAGCACCCTCGCAAATTCTTGCATCCGCAAAATGAAAGGAGTTGAGGTCCATTTCAGGATCCGGAACTCCTCAGACGGGCCCTCAGACGGGCCCTTAGACGGGCGTGTGCTGCGGTTGGCGAAGATGCGACGAGACTCGAATTCGGTCGCGCCAGCGTAGCAATTTCGTCTTTAGTGTCTCGAGACGCCGCGCCGGGCCGGATAAACGACGGGAAGTATGATAAGGTGCTTGTCGATATGTTGATGTAAGAGAGCTTAACTCGAAACACTTGGGCAACGGTCTGGACTGTGAACACTCCCATTGCCCTGGGAGGCTGGCTCAGCGACGTGTGCACTCCAATTGGAGGACGTTGAACGGGCCCTGAGATCTCTGAGCTTCAAGGTTCGTTGCAATTGCAAACACCCTCTATCTCTTGACCTGTATGATGTCAACGCCATTTTTTTTTTTTTTGTACTGGCATCCATTGACCGCTACGATGAGAGAGAATGGCACAACAAATTTGATACATGCTTTGGCTCAAAATGGAGCCGTTGAGCCCAAGATTCTGAGCTCAGTCACGAGATGGATCCCTTGCTGTGGCTGGACAAATGTCTCGCAGTCTCCACTAAGCGGAGGTACAGGTCCAGGACGACGCCCTCGCAACACACCATGCAAGCGCCCCGATGATCAGGGGCACAGAGATTGCTTTTGCCCTGAGGCAGCACCTTCTGATAACCATGATGTGCCGAAGCAGTTTTTTGGTCATTCAACTGATGGTGCGTCAGAAGGGACCAGATGAGGCCGAGTGTTCATTGCGCGAACTGATGAGGATAAAGTTATCAGGTGCGATGATCAGAGGGATTCCAGTCAACATTGGATAGACGTTCGTCTGAAGAATTGCTCGCCACTGCGGTATGGCATTGGTACACTGGTCGCTCAGTACAGGCCGTACGCCAGTAGCTCCGTTGGCTGGCAACCTCACAGCCGAGGCAAGATGGCCTTGTTCAACGACATGCAGCGAGTAATAAATAAGCCCATCAATACCAAACGACTTATGATAGTGCAGGCCATGGGCCACTGTTGTGACGACATATTCACATATTCAATTATCGATTTGGATATAGGGCGAGAGACGCGCCGCCTGCCTCCCGCGCGCGGGTACCAATATCGGTTCACATAGTACTAACGGCGCTTCAGCCGAAAAGGCGTTGGCGACGTTGCGATGGCGCCGTTTAAGGTTCACTAAAGGGTGTGTACAGTGTAACGGTCAGCAGAGTCGCAGACGTCACCAAGGGGGGGAAGTAGAGCGGCGGATGGGCAGCGGGCAACGCTGCCGAATCAACCTAGGTGTAAGAAGTCGAGGTGAAACGCTGCTGAGTAGGACGGCATCTCAGCCTGCGCGCCGGCCTAAATCCCATCAACAGCCGAGACGGAGACGTTGGCGAGGTTGAATTTGAGCCGTCAGTCAAGCTCGAAGACAGACCATCAATCATGAGGAGCGACGCCTCTGATGAATAGCGTGCTGATCTCGTTACGATATTGTCCGCATCGACTCGACTTTGGAGGGTGCGGCGCATCAAGTAACGATCTGCTGTCGCTAGTCATACATATGGCCAAGCGAAGACGAATTCCAGGAGCCTGGTGTTGTAACGGTCGATCCGAGACCATTGCTGCCGCCGAATAAGCTGTCGGCTGCGTCGAGCCGCTGGCGTGGTTGGTTTTCCACCTACTTTTGCGTCGGCTTCGCTGGTCTTCTAAGCGATGATCGACAGACTCAATGATGAGCATGGCGAGTACCGCTGTTGGCCGAGTAGTGCCGGGTATGACTGACTCTGGAGATGATAATGACCTCTGTACATGAGCTCTTCTGCAGGTACGGATACTGACAAAGATAGCATGCTGTTGCTAACTTCCAGGTTCGGACATATCCCGTTGCGATATCGCTCGATTAGGATGCGACCGCTATTCACCACGCCTAACAAGCTAGTTAGGCGCTTTGGCGAGCCAGCGGGAGGCGAAATGGAGATTGCACAGCCACATGGCAAAAGGGTCCAGGGGTCTTTCGATGGCATCTGGCGTAGGGTGTAATCCAATGCGTAGTTGACTGTAAGAGCACACCGGACTTCTGGTGGCCTTTGCAAGTTCATGTCGGGCCGCTGTTGATCCTTTCTTTCTCATTCTTGGTGTAATGGGGCGAGATGAGGGCGCAGAGTAAGTGAAGTCGACGCTCGTCCGTGTATTGATATTGGCGATGTAGGAACGATGACATCTACTGGCATTCTTTCCTCTAGCGTCACACTCTCGGACAACTGTGGAAAATAGAACAGACGTCACGATCGTCCTTGTCTTCTCGACTGGGGTTCCTAGACGAGTTCATCATGCATAATGAGGCTAGATATTCCCGTGTAATGCGTCCTAAGCATAGGATGATGCGAGGGGGCCTAGCAGGTTATCTCGGGCGGCTTGCTTTAGTGATTGAAAAAATAAAAAATTAACCACGGATATTAGACGCAGCGCTAGAATCTGTAAGCGAGTAGAGGTGGTTGAAGCTGTGGGCAGTAGACGGCCAGCCGAGCGTCGAAGTGAGGGATGTGTTCCGGGCGGATCCCAGACGGCTGGTGGCGGCGCATAAGCTGGCGTCTTCTTCTGGTGTGCAGGACAGAAACAATAATCGGAAGCAAGCACACCACGGACGAAGTTGTCCTAGCACCGGCGCCTGCCCATCAGCTTGAGATTTTTTTCGGGCGGGCTGGCACGGATAATGGAGCATTTTCTCTGCGAGAATCGCGATGATCTCAGAAGTACCGATGCAGGAGACAGCGCCTTAATCAGACGATATCCACCCGCCCACTCCGCACCGTGAGGGGCATTGGCAGTGTGTGAGTGAGGGATAAGCTTGCGAAAGACGAGGAGGGGCCGGCTCATGGATGGGAATGACGAGGCGGCGGAGGGTACACAGCACACGGACATGCCAAAGAGAGGATGGGGAAAAACAAATCCAGTTTTCCGCTTGGGTGCGGAAGTTGAGCTGGGAGATGGAGGCCAAACGGTAATGGTTCGAAGGGAGGCCCTTGTGCGGGAAAGATGATGTGCTTGACGATGCAAGGTGCAGCGGGCAGCAGACCGCAGGATGTCTTGAGAGATCTATCTACTTCGCACCGCCTGGCAGCCGGAAAGTAATGTACCGCCGAAAGTTAGCGGGCAGAAAGAAGGTAAGGTAAGGTAAGGCGGACTACCAGCGGGCAGGCAGGCACGGTTAAGGTTTGAGTAGGGTGCCTCTCATCGGACCTGCCATCTGTGAAGTATCCGTTTTTTAGGGAAAGCGCCTCTAGTTTTTACTTCAGCAAGTCACAAGCAGAGTAGTAGGAGCAGGGCCAAAGGGCTGACTGGTACGCCACAGTAGGTCAGCCCGAATGGCGCCTCTTGTTAGCAGTAGAACTAGACGGTCGTGGTATTCACAATGCTTCAGGCAGAGAAGGGCAACAGCGAGGAATATGAGAGACTTACCTGCCTTGCATCGAATCTCATAGCGACGGTAGGAAAAAGACGTCGTCCCAAATGGGTAATGCGAAAAAGAAGGGGCCTCAGGCTCAGGCACAACCACGCACACAGCGACCAATAGCAGGAGCAAGTTCTTCGTGTCTGTCCGTACCTGCCTCTGTTCTCGTCTCCGTTCACCCTGAATAAGCTACCCCCAATGCAGGCATTGCAGAAGGTGGCATTTGCTGTGAATGACTAAAAAGGACCCAAGGGACGCGGCAACCACGTTGTTTCCTTAAGATCGTGCGGAGGAAGGGAAGGGATGAGGAAAGAACCGGCCAGAGAAACGAGAGACCAAACCGAACGAAGCAAGAAGGGGCCTGCCATCTGAGCTCGCATACTCGGGAGCTTTTCTCTCCTAGGTCTCATCATTCGACCGAGTACCTGACTGTACGTCGTCTTTTTCTGCCCGTCTCCATCTGTGACAGGCGATGGAAACTGTCTCTGCTTCTCTGTTTCGCTGTCATGACGAGGCAAGCGCCCCCCGCCAACCAAAAACGAGCACACTACGTCAATTAGGTAAGGCGGCCGTGGTGCAGCGTACTACCCTGCCAATATCCCCCACTCTCTCGACAGACTCTCTCTCTCGCTCTTTCTCCGGGTCTACTGAAGCTACCTATGAAGTAGAAAGAAGAGTGTCGGCTGACTCTGCAGGGGAGAAAGAGACGGATTGGAGCTTCGGTATCTGAGAAGGCAGGGTAGCATGCCTTTGCCTTGCGCAAAAAAGAAAGCGTCGGAAAATAGACTACCTGACCTTGGGTATTGCATAGAGACACGATGACATACCGGCTACGCTTGTACCTTCTGGACGAAAACGCCACCGTTGCTGTAAATATCACAGTCACTTGAATGAATGCCATCATGCATCGTCCGTGTCAGTTTTGCTCTCTTTGCACTGCCTGCAGTACAGCTACTCTACCTGACATCGACTCGAGACCGAAATCGAGTCGTTCGGCTACGAGGTTGTGGAGGATGAATCGGTCAGCGGTCACCTCACTCCCCTGTACACGTCCTCACCCGCCATCTGGACGAGAGTACGTGCCGGCTTTGCGTACTCCCATTACCTGTGGACTGCGGCGGCGGCACTCTTGTCCTTCGTCTTCATGTCTCACGGAGGGGGTCGGCATAGGCAAGCCCTGTCAACACATCTCTTCCGGGGGGGGGGCAGAGGGGAGCAGGGAGCGGGGGGTGTAGTACAAGGCCCATTGTCGCGCACTAACAATTCTTTTCTTCGAGGTGGAAGGCGGAAGACGCCCATTCCCTGCGCAGCCTCTGCGCGGGCACCTCATGCTGCAGTAGTAGAAAACAGCACCTCACCTCAAGAAACAGAATGAGCGACTGGCGGCGCGGATAGATACGTACCGGAACCCCCAAATGCCCTACATTGCAGTCGCGATCGGAGGTATCTCGACTTATATTTTTCAAACGTCCACCCGACTTTTCGGCAAAGCTCTCGTCCTCGCCAGTCTCTCTACATTTACCTACCTGCTTGCTCACATCACTCCGGACGGGCTGCATTTGTCCTCCTACCTTAATTCTTTTTGCACCGCACCTCGCTCTACCTCAGAGACATCCAACTTTGCCTTACTCGATTCTGGACTTGAGTAAACCCGTCGCTCGTTCACCTACTTTACCTCGCTCTGCTCGCTCTCACTTCACCTCACCTTACCTTACCTCACCTCTTGTCTCGTAATCTTTTCTAGATATTTCACGCGCCCTCCTCTCAACCGCTGCCCTCTGCATTATCTGTGGCCATATCCCCCCCTTCCCTCGCAGCCGACTTTCCAACTCCAATCCCAAATTGTCTTCCCCTCCGTCCACCTCTCGGCCAAGTCTACTCCAACGTGTCTCTCGGTCTAGCTGCGCCGCACAGCTGCCACCTTGCTCCCTCGCCTCATCTCGCAGTGCAAAGAAACGGGGAGACATAAAAAACAACAACACGCACAATAGGAGTACGTACCTCAGATACCTGCCTTACCGCCGCACCCAACGCACATCGCAAGGTTCCCATACCCGACAGCCACGGCATCCTCTCACCTCTTACCCTGGCTCATATCTCCATCTCCATCCCGTACCCATACCCATTCCCATTTTCATTTCCCACGCCCGTTCTCTCCACGACTTCGCACACCCTTACCCACGCCTGCTCTCCGCTGTGCTGTACCCATACCTTTCCACCCATACCCATAGCCCAAGGCCCCATAACATACCTTCTCCTCTCTCCAAGAAGACCCAGACCACAGACCCAAATACCCAGCCCAAGGGCACTGCTCCTCGAACCCGCGCGCACACACCATCCATACCTGACCATCCTCGACATGCGCGCCTACACTGCATACATACATTAGTTACCGCTCATCCTATTCATTCAGCCTGTCCCCTTCTTTTCTTGCAAAGTCTTGCCTGGAATACCTGTCTGCACCAACCTCAACATCCCGTCCTGCCCGACTTCACTCTGGACTTCTCGTCCTTGCGCTCAGCTCTTCAACTCACCACTTCGAGCTCAAGAGCCTGTCTACGCGCCGCCATCTTCGAATGCTCAACACACTCACATCGCGCAGCAGTCCACCAAGCAGCCACGCTCAAGCCCGGCTACCAAGATCCTGCGACCAACGGCAAGTCACTTGACTAGGACTCAGCCGTCCCCTTGCGTGCGCATATGAGTTCCGTCAACCTTCGTCTTCGATCTCGCTACCACGCCGCCTGACCTCTCCAAAAGACTTCTCCCCGACGTGCCGACGCCAAAACGTCAACATCGACAGCAGCATTCGACGGCGCATCTAGGCCATTGTCTCCGCCGTACCCTTGTCCGTCTGTCCACCTTGCTTCACATACGTACATGTCAAGTACCCACAAAGCCCTCTAATATACCTCTCTCCCCACGGACGTCATACTGGAGCGGCCCTTTTCCCTACGACCAGCAACTTTTCGATTTGCTAGCAGCCACTGTCGCTTGCCAATCTTCATTTGGACCGATTTCGCTGGAGTAACTTGTCTTTCCGACCTCGTACAATAACATCAACCACCCCATTCACTCGTTTCGCTCCCAAAGCTCTATGAGGCACCAAAGCTCGGCTTTCCCCCACCTCACCTACGCTCGTTAAGATAAAAAAAAAGGACAAGACCAACCCAGCTTGGCTGAATCAAACAACAAACGCGTCATACGCAGGGAAGCCAAGATTAAACGACGGCGGTGATTCGTATTATTCGGTCGCTCGCCAGAAAGAGATTGGAAATATCCGGCATACTAACCGCTCTGAAAATCTCGCAAGGACTGCTGTCGTCGGACAGCGCACACATTTGCTATACAGATGTTTCGCCAAAGGTAAGCTCTGCCACGCCTCTTTCCTCATGCGCCGACAAAATCATCTGTGCGACTTAGCTCCCCGCACACGCGCTGCTTGTTGTTGCGCTATCTCGAAACCTTTTTGCGGTTTCCTGGCCAGTTGCTGACTCGTGTTCTCCTATACAGGGCAAGCGCCCAAAAGCCCGGGGATGAACTGCTGGCCCAATTCAGAAGGCAGTTCCCCGAGGTAGCTGCGACAACCGCCGCACCGGCTGGTATTCCGCAAGCTGCCGTCGATGCTGCCGCCGTTGCTCCCATCCCAGGAATCCCAGCACCCCAAGAAAGGTCAGTACCCGTCTCCGAAAAAGTTTCCCGCCGAACCTTGTGCGCGCTTGCCGTCTCGGGGTTGCCGTTGTCGTCCATCGGTCCGGTCATATCCCGCTGGGAATGACTCCAGTAGGCAGAAACGCGGGGTACTTGGTCGCTGGTGGATCAACGACACCTTCGCAAATTCAAACTCACCAGAAAAAAAGCGGCTTTGTGCTGAATTCGACGTGAATGACGTGTTCGCTGATATTATACTTCCCGCAGAAGCCACAGTCTCAGTCATGAATCTTTCAGGGACCAAGATCCGACACCGAGAGCGACGAATGAGCAGTGGAGGTTTACTCCTTCACTCCTTGACCCAAACTCATTTCAATTCACAAACTTTGCCAACGCGCCTCCAGGCTACTACACTCCCACTCCGGGAGGCACCAACACCATCTATCACCCCCAGGCCGGTGACCTTCACACACCCACATTGGGTCTCGGCATGGGTCTCGGCACTCCGTTGTCGATGCCCACATCCGAAGGCGCGATGAACTCCGGGCCGGCCATGATGGACCTCGCCGGTTTCCAGGGGATGCACCCCCAACAGTTCCAGCAGCACTACAATCCCTTCGTTCAGCCTCCGGCACCTCAACAGTCCTTCGCACCTTCGACTTTTGTGCATCAAGATACCGGTTACGAGACAATGGAACAGGATGGTTCACCCTTGAATTCTGACCCATCTGAAGAAAGGATGGCTTCAATCGACAGCGCGTTTCATAACTCACCCATGGTTGGTTTCCAACAAGGGCGGCAATTTGGGGGCCTTCCCATGGCTGCAGCCCTACCACCATCTGCCGAAAAATTCCGTTTCCATGCGACCCTCAATGCACCTACAGCTATGATTAAACATGCCGATGAGATTCCGGTGACTTACCTGAACAAAGGCCAAGCCTACTCCCTCTCAATCGTCGATACCAACGCGACAATCCCTGTGGCCCCAGGCACCAGGTTCCGCACATTCATACGCATCTCTTTTGAAGATGAACAGCAGCGGCAGAAGCCCGGAGTTTGTTGGGCTCTGTGGAAAGAGGGAAGAGGCACGAATGAAGCCCATCAACGAGGAGGAAAGCTGCAAGCTGTGGAATATGTGGAGGCTGGTCAACCCTCGGAGGGTGACGACAAAAGGACCCGCATTGAGCTGGAATCCGCTTCCTTTGATGGATTTTCGGTGATTTGGACACCTGGAATCAACGGCGGTCCCGAGTGCAATATTGCCGTTCGTTTCAACTTTTTGTCGACGGATTTCAGTCATTCAAAGGGAGTGAAAGGTATCCCAGTCCGACTTTGTGCGAAGACAAGCACCCTTCCCTCGGACCCTTCGCAACCAGCCGCGGACGCCAACCCCGAAATCTGCTTCTGCAAAGTTAAGCTTTTCCGTGACCATGGTGCTGAACGCAAGCTTTCCAACGATGTTGCACATGTCAAGAAGACTATCGACAAGCTCAAGCAGCAGATTGCTCAGGCCGAAAGCGGTATGAAAGACTTTGGCAAGCGCAAGAGGTCTTCGGCGGCATCGCAAGTTAAGGGCGCTGACCAACGGCCCGGGAAGGTTCACAAGCACAAGCGAACCTGGTCAATGTCTTCTACGAGCTCGGCTGGGGGTACCCGCCCTACTCTTGAAGAGGATTTGCACTTCAAGCTCCAAACACTGCAGGACATGTTTACGAGCACTAGACCCGTCAGTGTGCTATATCTTCGGGGCGAAGATCTTGACGACCCCGATTTACATCCTGTGTCTCTGCCTGGAGAGCAGGTTGATCTTGCGAAGGTAGAATCACGTGAAGGACCTGCCTGGCAGGCGAGAAGCGGCCCTAGCTCTCTGGCAGGTTCTTCGCTGGTGTCCCCCTCGCCGAGCTCTTTATCACTCGCATCTCAGGCTTCAGCGGTGCCCAACCGCCAGTGGTCAGGCTTTGATGGCGAGGGCTCCAACGAGTCTGCATCGCGACAGGGCTCTGACCAGCCCACTAAGGTTGGCAAGACCGATGACGCTGGCAATTTGAGTGGCTGGATTGAGGCTTTGGGGGTTGACCCGTCCTACCGGCCGCCTCCTGAGCGTGTTGCTAAGCCTGTCGCTTGCTTCTACGTCGTCCGGCCCAGCCCAGCCGAGCCCGAGAAACGCGAGTACTACAGGGCCATTTACTTAGCCCAGCGCAACCTGAAGGACTTCAATTATCGCGTTGCTGCTAAGTGGAACATCGACCCTTCAAAGATTGTGCGAACTGTCCACGTCCTGGACCGTGGTCTCGAGGTCGAAATGGACGACGATGTCATTTCAGAACTGAGAGAAGGCCAGGACATGAAGCTCGAAATTAAGAAGCTCACGGACGATGTTCAGCCCAAGCGAGAATGGGACATGGTTGTTGATCCGAGCGAAGGCGACCCCATGGACCAAGGCGGCTACGAGTTGCGCCTAAACTTCTAATTTAACGTAATTGGATCCTTTTCTACTCACAGCAACAATTCAATCAGATTTGCACACTAGACAGGGTACTGTGCCTGTTTCCGGCTATCTGTCACCAGGCACGCCAGAGGAACACGGGCGGCATGAGCACACACACACGGATTCGCACATGCATGGTTGGAAATATCGCTGAGTTGGCGTTGTTGATTTTGAGATACCAAGTCCTTGGAGGGGCCACCTCTTCCTTTCAACGCTTCTGATCACCAAATACGCAGGCGGGTTTATGATTTGGGCTTTTAGAACTGGATCAATACGGGCATGGCAACAAAACACACAGTATATCCCGCCCTTGCACAGGGTTGTCGGCACATCCGAGAGGCTTAATGGAAGCACGAAGCGCAGAGCACGACGGCCAAGACCTCGAAAACGAATTGGTCCATCTCGACGTCCATGTCGCATGTTTATTGACTGCTCAGTACGCGACTTCTTTCATCTATTCTCTCTGATTCTCGCATCAACTTTTACCATATTATTTGATGCCCAACCCACAGTCTTTCTTTTGTTCAACACACCCCAAGATGTACTCGGCTTGCGGCGCGCGCACGAGACGAGAGCTAGTTGACGAAGTAATGCAGGCGTTGGGGGCATTTTTCATAAGAGCACGAGCTCTTCTGCACTGCAGCTTGTACCTTAGCAACATACCCACTGATTCTCTGGTCTATCTGGAGGACAGAATTTAACGCCACATTTACTTTGACATCATTCCTTTCAACCGCGCAAGCACATCGGGCATTGCTGCAATGCCATTGACAGAATGGGAAATACGGCCGTGTAATTCTGCACTAGGTCTAGGGCTCATATCGGCTCTGGGCTCGTTGTGCGCAACGCTTGTTGCTGACCGGGAGAGCAGAATTGACGTTTGCCGCATGTGCACGATGATTGGAAGAGGAATGTGCCGTGGCCAATCTCGCGTGGGAAGCGCTCATTTCGACGGCGGGAGCCACTTGGCACGGCGTTGAAACCTCTGTCGACAAGTAGGCCTGCTAGCGCACTCGGCGGTCCCGCCAGGACAACGATGGACAAATGCAATTCCGTCGTGCCAGGAGAACGGGCTCGAACTTTTCACAAGGAGTATCTGGGAAACCCCCCTTGACGACGTCCTCGACATCGACGATGCGGATGGTGGGCGGCACTAGCCATGCGACGTGTCCGTCTGATCGGGCGCATTACGGCGCGCCTAATGAAGACCGCCCTAACTAACGCCTTGATGCCGCGCCGGCCCGGCAAAGATCTGGGCGTATTCGTACCCTCTTACAAGCCCGAGGAGCCCGTCGCAACCATCAACTGCACTCCATGAGCTGCAGTCGTTGGGCTCGCGAGGGTTACATGGCAATTTGAGAAAGCCATGGCCCCGAGGTCGTCAAAGGGGTGGTGACCCCAGCCAACCGGAGCAGCAAGAACGACTTCAAAAGGAGCCGGTAAAACGAGCTTTGTTTCTTCATGGTTCGTTGAACGCAAGTGTGTGTGAAGCCTGATTCATCAATCGACGGACACAACCAGTGTAATTACCCCCTTGTGGCTGAACATGGGTGGCAAAAGACACCAGAAGAAAACTGACACCAACTGGCATGGACAAATCGCCACAATGGCACTGAAGACGATTTTGCCAATTGATCTCGTACTTCAGCGATCTGCGCGACTCAGCCCTCGGCAGTATCCTCCATCGCGAGCATTGACGATGGGTCGCGTGCGATTCTTCTCGGCTGCCCCGCGGCCACCGACTGGAGAATGACGGAGCGTTCACGGCCTTCGTCCGACTCCAGCACCTTCTCCGAGCTCCTCGGCATGGACTGCGTCGGCCGGATTCCGGCTCTCCCGTACGATCAACAAAGTACAGGGAACTCAACGAGGCCGCCCAAACCCCTCCCTCAGCGAAAGCCGTCTTGGTCGTCGCCGAAAGCATACGTCAAGCCACACCGATCGACACCCGTCCTGCCTACTTCGTGTGATGGGTATGTTAACCCCTGGTATCGTGGGGATAGAGGTCCACCAGTACACAATAGATAATGACCTTGAATGGCTAGAAAATCGCTTAACAGCACCAACGAGAGGAAGTACCTCTGGGAAGAGTTTCAAGCCACAGAGACTTGAACACGGGCCTTTACTTTGGCCTGGTCTAAGCCACGCAGATGTGGCGAAAGTTTACGCGTTGCGACGGTCTAGACGCTCAACGGGCCCTGTCACATCGTTCGCTCACAATTTTTTCACTACTGATGCACCGTCCGATACACGACGCCAATCAACTCACCTCAGTTGCCTAGATCGTCAACAGCACGTTTCCTTGGGAAAGACTACCCCGCAACCCTACGTTCAGCCACTTAAACCGACAAGCCATCTGCGGCGTCTGTGGCTCACGGATGGCGTGGATATCCTTCGCCTGCTCTCTAACCGAGCTCGAGGGCATTACACCATCACATGGTGGACTCATCTGCGAATGTTGATGGAGTACATCTCATAGTCCGTCTAATCATGTTTATTTCGAAATAGCGTTCCCGTCGGGCGTTGGAGCGCTTTTACCTCTGGGCGTTTTCATATCACACCCCCGACAGCACATCGAGGTTCGCCGTCACTCCGGTACAAAGAGGCCGTGTGGTGCACAAAGTACTGATCATCTACGCAAATGGAACAACAACATCGCGATACGGCATGTCTCTAGACATACGCTGCGGTCGGGGTCGGACTTCTAGCTGAGTTATGGCTGAGTTATGCGAAATTAACATTCGAGGAGAGAACTTTTTTCATGCGCAAACACCTGCAAACCACAGCGAGCCCGGACGCACGAAACCTGCCCCTGTCAGACGATGTCAGATTTAGAGACTTGAGAGGAGCTCAGCTCGCCCGTCGAGACACATGAGCGACACTGGACATTTTGTTCCGGCAACCAAGTACTGTTGATCACGAGCATTCGGCCGATTGTTATGCCTGCCGAGGCGCTTGTTTGCAGCTGAGGGAATATGAGCTTTTCCACTTAGGCTTGATATAATTGCATGAGGGAAATCACATATCGAAGTTGTCGGAAGAATCCTCCATTCCGGGGGGAGGGGCTGCTGCGGGGAATTCGGAGTCAAGCTAGCTTGCTCCAAAAGCACGCAGAGTACCCCCTCGGCCAAGACCGCACCATCTCGCCTAGCTCCGTTGGATGCAACTTCACGTTTCTTCTCAGGATGAACCGGACATTTGGGAAAACCTCAGCTTATCCAGCGACCAAGAAGACGCTTACATGGACCATGACCGCCACAGCACCGGATGATATCGCAAAGACTGCGAGAATTGAGCAACACAAAACACCGGAAACAGTTCCAGACAGACAGACACCATCATCATCTTGGTTGGACGGTCGGAGGTTGCGAGTCGAGGACCCTGTGTCTGCGCAGCTCCAGTGCATGCAGATATCTATTTGGCATGCATCATGCAGCGGCATGAGGGCATCACAAGGCCTAAGATGGTGGGGTGAAAGCCACAGGTCATGAACCAGGTACCGGTACATAGACGGCGCAGGTTTAAGAGGGCACTCGCCACAGTGACTTGCCGAGCTCGTGTGGCAGAGGGGTTTGAATGGTTCGAGATACGAGAGATTCGAGGACAAGCGGGTCACGACTCCGAGGTCGCCTGTCTTCCGCCAGTGGCTCGACGATACCCGATCCGGATGTTCAAATGTCGATCAAACAGGATTCAGAGAGAACGCAGGTTGCCGGGACGAGCCTGGACCTCAAAAGAGACAGGAGAGACTTTGGAGAAACAGATATTCTCTTCCTGAAGGACAGCTCGCAAGCAGCGATGGATTATGCAAGGAAAAGGAGAGTAGGTGACACTTCGACGTCTGTCTTCAGACATTTATGCCACGATTGCGCGGCAACTAGCCACAGTATGTGCCACAGCTCGTCAATGTGAGCGGTTAACCCCCCCACACAGGGTTGATCACTGCAAACTACTGCGTACTAAGTAAACATCAAACACACATCCAGGGGAAGCAATCATCCGAGAAGCATCCGAATTTCAACATCTCAGCTGGACAAGGGTTCACCCCCCTCCATGTAGAGCGATTGAGTTTAGCGGGCGGTTGAGTCACAAACAGAGTTTGGTTTCTCAAGGACGCCACACAAACGTTGATCATTTGCTGGTTGTAGCAATATAGACCAGCCACAGCTTCAGTCTTCCTCCGACCTGGTTCCAGAATTGCGTGTCGTCTGTGGCTGAGCAAAGTCAGTAGTGGATGGTTTTGGACACGTTTGCTAGGGGCGTGCGCCAGGTGTGGGAGACTCTAGAGACCTGAGTGGTTCCAGCCTCACGCACTCGCCACAGCAAGGCGACCGAGGAAACGGCTGCGGTTGTGCGTCGTTCAGTTTCATGCAGTAGCGACTGGCGCCCCGGGGGTGAGACTCTCTTTGGGGTCTGTTTAGTGAGAAGTCACTTTCTATCAGGCCAAGCAACTGCTGCCCTCATTGGGCCGCCGACAACTGCATCCAGACTCCTGGGATCGCCGAGGATAGGGGTACCACGAGGCGACGGGAGCATGGTGGAGGGGTCCCATCTCGAGAGGAACGCCAGTACGTATACCGAGCCACAGGGAGTTTCCCCGTCGAGGACAAGAGGTTTAAGAAGCGGCGAAGCCCAGGCAGTCGAAGACAAGATCGCGCCTTTCGGCGTTCTCCTCGACGAGAGGTTTGGCTTACATGCTTCATTTCTCCTTCTACATCTCTTGGTGCAGGAAACTTACCTGACTGCCAGAAACATATTTCTAATTCTTCAACGATCATGTTGGCGAGGTGAGCTCTCTCGTCTACGTCTCTGGCGCCGTCCACAACTCCAGCCACAGCTAGGATCAGGTCTCTTGCCGATAGCGGGAGCATCCCTCGCCTCCCGTTCGAACATCGAAGGTGAGCCAATGGCGAACACGGATACGGCCTGTCTCTTTCCTGAAGTGGCAGTCTGTAGGTGTTGCGAGTGTCGAAGGGGCATCGCGATGGGGAGCCGTGGCGGTGTTGTTCCTCCCCCTTCCCCTCTTCTGGGTCGTCGGGGTTCGAGTGTGGGTAGACACCAGGAGGCGAGGGGTCAGGGCCGCACAAGTTTGCAGTCTTGCTGGCCCCATCACCTTCCTGCCGGCTGAGTGGAGTTTCTTCGTCCTGAGGGAAGCCGAGACGATGATCTATCGTCTGGTACTCCCTGTTAGTCTGCTGCTGGGCTCGGAGCGGTAGATCCATGAAGACGCGTCTCTCGCAAGTCTCAAGGCAGTCTAGACATTGGAGAGAGTGAGGACCCTGAGATCGCCACCAAACAGCATTAGGGGCCATCTCACTGGTCACTGGTGGTGAGGCGAGAGGAGGCAAGTTGACGCCACGCGAAGGACTCACGATCTGCAAGGAGAAACAAGTTTGGCGTTCTCCGCCACGAGGTTTGGGCAATTGTACCAACCGTTGCTGCTGGCAGATCCAACACCCGCGATCTGCAGCCTCTTTCACTGCAGGTGCGACGGTGATACGTGCCATCCTGAGCTGCGATCGGCATTCCTGAGCGCCCCTTTAGGGAGAAGATGGTTCGCAGCATCGTCCCTTTAGGGCTGAGATGGACATTTTCGGCTTTTTCCCCTTATGTTCTGCTCAATTCTGTTCTTCATTGCAGAGAACCACGCGCACGCTGTGTGCGTGGCGAAGATCGGCGGACCGAGGTTCGTCATAGGGCCCATGATCGACCACTTCGGACGTCAGACGCCTGCGCGGTTTGAGCGTTTCGAGAAGGTCGGGGCGAAAAGGTAGGGGGGATCATTCTTGCTTTGTGGCTCCCTTCGATCACCACAGAAGAATGACGTTGGCGGGAAACAGGGAGAAAATTCAGCAAGCGGGGAAATTTTTGTGGTTTCTTTTCTGGCTCTTCTCCCCCCCTTGCAACGGATTTCCCACGAGTTTTCCGCAGTCGCGGCAGCAAACTGCTGCCGAGTTTCTGCGGCGTGCTGTTCGTCCTTCGGCGGCTTCAAGGCTCTGAAACTCTGCGGGAAAACCGACAATCGGTCCTTCTTTTCTCTCTTTCTTTCCTGTTGCCGGTCATTCGTCTCATTCTCGTTCTATTTTACCTTTGTTTGACGCCTTTTACGAACTAGATGTGTTGACAGCCATGGGTTGGGGTTACTTTTCAGGTGAGAGGAGGCCACGGTGATCGGCGGTGATCAGCCGTACGTCATTACCATTTCTGTCTGACGGCGTTTGGGGAAACCGGGGAGATGGCGGCGGCGGGTTCTTGCCACGGACCTTTTTGTCCTCTCGACACATAGCTTTAATTCGACTGCTCCCACCTCCTCGTTCGATCTGGGTGCTGATACTTGTGTGCTCCTCACACAGACTTTTTCTCGGCGATGTGGGTCGACTTCGGCTTCGATTGCAACGTGCCCGTGATGGCGACGATGGTATGAAGTTGTCGAAAGAGGCGGCTTGAACTTATTTTGGGCGAACTGGGACGCGATACGATGCGGTGTATCATTTGGGAATGATGACGACGGGTGCGAGATGTCGCGACCACCACCACGACCACGCGGAGAGTAAGAGCGTGCGCGAGGTGCCACACACAATCTACCACATCCGATCTCTGATGAAGACGATGATGGTAAACACCTCGACGACCGTACTGGAAAGACGCTGCAGAAGATGGAAGAGTAATACGATGTTGGAGGAATATACACTCGATGATTCGCACCCACGACGGTGGCAACGAGCCTGGCGACGAGAACACGGGAACCACAACAACAACACCTACCGTTCAGAACGACAACGAATCCGTTCATAAAGGTGCCGGCGGCTGGGAACGCATGAGGATCCGAATGACTACCAGCGACAACCCACCCGGGCCAGGTTGCGCAAGACGGAGCTCGCTGGGACGACGACGGCAGCGACGGCAACGACAGGAGCAGCGGAAGCGACGATGATGCATGGAAACAGACCAGGCGACGACGCCTTCCACACGACCATGAGACGCAAGATTGATCTTGACCGAGACGAAGACTACGAAAACGTGCCTGGGGTGATCGGGGCGACTTCTCTAGGCGAACCAAAAACATCACATCGACTGCGAATTCCGGTCTTGGTAGCGATGAAGAGAAGGATCATTAGAAAATCTGGTCCCCCCCGGATATCACTATACACATGAAAGATGGACACGTCCAAAACCGGCGATTGACACGCGTGGCAGGCGACAAGGTCAAGCGGTTGAGTCGTGTCGGAACCGATCGGCTTGAGGAGACGTTGCATTGACATTGCAAGGGGGCGGGTGTTTGAACTCCATCAACCGGACGTACTCGGCCCAGGAGGCCTCGAGTCGTGAGAATGATGCCAGCGAGCTCGAGTGGACACAGCTTGGCTAAGCTTCGGACAGTCCGCAGTTGAAAGCTCTTAGCTGTCTCGGGCAGGCTTCTTCAGGCAAGGTCCTGACATTGCCAGATGGTGGGTGATCATCTATTTCTACGGGGACCAGTCTCTTTCGAGTATACGAGCGTCCAGAGGGGGATGTCGTTGACCTTGGTCTTTTTGCTACCTCCAGGCTTTAAACTCCAGGTTGCAAATATGATGTCCGGACACGCCTCTGTTTTCCACATTGCGTTCGTCACCCGAATGTGTACATACGTGGCAGGTCCCTGTAGTCGTTGCGCATTCCGCCAAGTAGGAGGATCCTGACGCTCTCGCGTTTGAGGACCAGCTCAAAAAGGTCAGGCTTCGTAGGACCTGTTACCGTACGGGGCCACATCCACCGAGCTATTTGTATGCTGAGAAGCTGCTGCAAACAGCCAACGCTGCGTTCCACCAACTGACATACCACGTCCGCAATGAAGATTAGATGCTCCTAAGAATGAGCCGATCTACGTCACGTTCCCTTACAGCAGATCGCGCTCGCCGTCGTCCTTGCCTGTTTCTAGTTTGCTGGGGTAAGGCCCATGACGTTGGAGAACATGACGTTCCTGCCGTGCTGTGAAAACAAAGGTCCCCGAGGTGAGGGTTGGAGCAAAGTTTGCTCGATCGGCTCGAAGTCGGCTCTGGTATCGTCAGCCCACGGTCTTCGTTCTCAGGGGCATCGTTATGCTTTGAGAGAAGCCAAAGCCGCGGCTACCCTACGAGGTGTTGCTCCTCGTCGTTGATGAGATAGATGGTCGAAGATACATGAGCTGCATCCATCGCCGAACCTACAATCCTGTGGTTTATTCCTGAAGGACGAGCATGTGTGAAGCAACCGCGGATCTCCTATAACACATCCGAGACCTCACCTTCGAAGACGAATCGCAGGTGTTTCAGAGAAATATCAATGCTGACACCGCTCCGATGCTCAACGTCAAGTACATCACAGTCCACGAAGAATGGCGTAGCTTAGAACCTCGTCCCGTGCCTCGGCGCTATGACCAGCTCGTTCCATTGAAGCTGACTGCGCGTGCGACATCGTCGACCTGGATGCTGGCATTTGACGCGAACCGCGAGCAAGAGAGCGGACAAGCCGACTAACGAGACGTCCAAGGAGACTACAGCATGACGTACACCTGAAGATACGCCTGGCGATTCGGAAAATAAGTTTCGAGGCTCCGATCCTGACTTTGATTTATCGATGATCAGTGCAGAAAGAAATAGAGTCTTGACAATATTGAACGCACTCAACACGAGCGTCGAGCATGAAACGTGGGAGTTCAAGGTTGGGAATACCGTCGGGTGGGAAGGGCAAACCACGTTAACATGGGCCCAGCACGTCAAGCAATTGTATTCATGATTCACGTGCAGCTGCTGACGGCAATGCCGCGATCATCACCAGGGGCAAACGTGACTAAAAAACACTAATAAACAGCGTGTTATGTTTGCTAACTGATGACTTATTCGCTTCGTGCGCCTGAGACGCCTCGCAAACCTCTGATGTCTCTTAATCCGCGGCATAAGGTGTCCCCGGAAGGACCACAGAAAACGGGCTGAATTGACGGCCCAACCTGACAAGAGAGACTCCCTTAGCCATCAGCGGGCTCCAGAACGAAGCTAGATCATCGTCTGCTCTTTGTCCAGAGATACGGGCGATCTCAAAGAGTTCCAGGCCTGCGTTGACGGGAATCACAGATATTCCGGATCGATAACGACAAGTAGAGATCCAGCTCCAAGTAAGGTAACCCAGAACTCCAACATGCTGGAGATTCGGTAGAGAGAGAAGATCCATGGCTGATTGCGGTATGGCGCCCATTGGCATGTTTTGTCCGTAATAGAGTATGGCTGTTCTTATTCGATGAGAAAAAGGGGCGCCCGTCACAGGTGCCCAGTCGTCGAATTCGCACCTTTCAAGGCTGAGCATGAACACGTCCTTCTCGGGGCAGATCCAGAACGACGTCGGTCGCATAGTCAAGTGGTTCCAGTATGCACCTCCTGAAACATCCACCCTGCTGATTGACCGATGCAAAAGCCTTCGAGTATACTGGTTTATTTGCAAAGATCTCCGGATGAGACTGAACCGGTGTCGCTGGAAGTCCATCATGTGCTGGTTGAATCTCAGGAAGTCCCATAGATTGACGTTCACATCACCCGGTGCGACGTTGTCAATGAACCATAAGTGCAAGTTCGAATCTTCCAGAACGCTGCTGACCTCCTCCATTACAACAATTTTGAGGATATAGAGGACGATGTCCTCGCAGAAGGAGAGGAATAGGTTACCCTGGGCCTGAGGGCTGCCGATAACCGGCGTTGGAGCGTTGGAGATGTTCATGGTGGCGGACTGCTGTTTGATCTGATCTTTTGCCGTATCAGACACCCATCTCGACGACTTGCGGATAATATATTAATTCCAATGCAGCTTGGGGAGAAAGGTGGGTTCCAGCGCTGGCTATCGTACGGTGAAAATCAAGGTTCGAGGTTGGCATGGCTACGCCGCGAAGCACACGACGATGGCTCAAGCTCTGAATGAACTTATCGGCACAGCACCCAATACTGAACAAGGAAATACAAACAGTAAGCCCGCGCAGCTACTGCGTTTGAAATTACTTGTTGTCTTTGAGGGCTTCATGGCTTAGGCAGGAAAAAGCTAAGATAAGGCAATGCTAGGCACCTTGATAAGCTGTGGTTACTTCTAACTCGACTTAATTGTACAAGAAATAACCCTTCAACGCGAGAGTCTCATCCCATTCATATATTTTGCTCCTTGCCTGCATCTTTGCGGCTGTCAACCCACCTTATCCGCCATGGCGAGAAGATTAGCCCCGGGAACAGAGGTAGTGGTAGAATGATCTCGGCAACAGGCCGATGCAGACCAGTCGATGAACCGACGAGACTGGGCGTGAGTTTGATCTCCTTTTCTGTCAGTGGCTCCATCAGGGCTTTCAGCTTTTCGCAAGAAGTTGCACGGAACTCCGACGAACCTGACTCACACAACTAAATCCACAGCTCATGTGAACTGAAAGGAGACGTATGCCAACGTAGAAAAATAACAGACTTCCGTCGATTAACCAGTGGTTTGTCTATGCTGCGGATTGCCTCTTTTTAAGCTTCGTCGCACTCATGGTTATTCCAATCTACCAAAAATAGGGCACGATAATTTCTGTGAATTCCTAGTCTTCGTGCTGTGGACTTCTTGCGCGTGTCGTCGAATATCGCTCCTGGAGTGATTTCTCAGAACCATCCTCCCAGCGCTTCCAGTGCCCGTCTCGTTGTCAAATTTCCTTATCCCCACTCCACGTTCAGCTACCGCCTCTTGGATAGTAACTTGGGAGTATAGCAGAGTTCATGGACCTCAAGCAAGAAAGTGGACAATGACGTTTATTCGTCTTACGTAAAGAGAAGAGAGCCTTGGTTCCATCTGCCAAGTTTGCAGTTGGGGTCTATGCAGTTCACTTGCCAAGCCCAGCAAACCCAGGGCCAGTTCAGAGTCGGATCCGTCCGCGTCCGAACCAACTCCGCGTCGGGTCTGCGCACATCAAGGAAGCCCTCGTTCGAAACAGAGCTGAGCGTGACCTTGACGTAGTTTGCCGCCAACGGTTCCCACAGCGCTCCGTCGTCCTTCAACAGGTGCATCATGAGGCGGCCCCTGAACATCGATCTAATCCTTTCCCTGGCGGCGCGGAGAGACCCTTCCCCGTGCGAGTGCTTCCCAGTCTCTTCCCAGAGGTCCCCGTTGTAGAAGAGGGTGAGCGCCCTCAGGTTCGGTAGTGCGATGAGATGCTCGGCGCCGTCCTCGAGTGCGCGGGAGACGGGCTCGACGTCGTCGAACCCTATCGTCTGGACGCAGCGAATGGTGTCCAGGCCGAGGGGAAGAACGTGGCTCATCAGGTCGGGTATGGGTCTTTGCAGGGACAATCTCTTGCCGTCGGACGGCTGCGGCATGAACACGTCGATGTTGGGGATGACCCAGGCGCTGCCGGCGCGGGCTCTCGTACTGGGCCGCATGATCCTGTGCGGTTGGTGTAAGAGTCTGAGGCGGGGGAATTTCCGGCATACTATCCCACGCGTCTTTTGGTCGATTTGCGAAACTTGACGGATGTGTCCGTCTCGCCTTCTCCGGCGGGACTCGGGGGTCCCGGGGTTGCTGGCGTAGCCCCTCTTCTCGGTGACTGTCAGGTAGAACTGCTCCGGGAAGCTGTCATCCCGAAAGAGATTCCACACTATTGGCTCCGCGAGCGCTGCATTTTCTGCGAGAAGTATGTCTAAGATGTTGAGCAAGATCTCGTACGGTAAGGAGGAGATCGGATGGTCTTGTTTCGCGGGAGAAGAGGCATCAGGATTTGTGTGAGAACTAAGAGTCGCTGTGTGCGACTCGGCGCGAGTAAAGTATGGTGGACGATTTTCTCCTGTCATGGTGATATTTTTTGATGGGTAACTACTATTCAGGTAACACTGACGTGCCGAGGACACTTTTATAATTTCCTGAGTTACCCATACGTTGCAAACTCACTCGGACTACATGATTACTAGCGAAAGTTCATGTTTACGACAATATCGATGTCTGACTCACACTTGATGATGCCGCAAGCCAAACTATTTGGTCCTACTGCTTTGTAATAACTCAGATTGTTGGGTTCCCGTTGACTTTTTGCTGTCTCGGAACTTTCATTATGCGTAATGGGAGTCACCTTGACCTGGGAATGACTCACAGGCGCATGGTACGTGTTGAGAAACGTCCTATAGGGCCATATTTATAGTTACTAAAGAGCTTATTCTATTATTCTAAGAGTAGCTATAATATAGTCGCTTATAACTATAGGTAGAGGAACGACCCCTAGAAAAGGGTTATTCTAGAGCTAATATTAATTATATGCTATACTAGGAATATGCGATACTAAAAGTATTATAATATACCCCCCTAGATATAGTAGTAGCTCGAAAGACGCTTAACTGCATAATATCCCTTGAAATATCTAAATCTAAAGCGATATATATATAAATAACCTATTAATAAGCCTAATTATAAAATAAATAATTAAATAAAGTTATTTATATTATATATAAGTAAAATATAAGTAATTATAGTTTTCTACCTCTATACCTATTGCTATTATTATTATAATACCTTTTATTTACGAACTCTTATTAATAATAATAGAATCTACTATCTCCTATTAGCTTAAGTAAGGTAGCTATTATTATATTAACTCTAAATAAAATAACCTAGCTACCCTCCTATCTTCTTAACTCTTCCATATTTATAATATAATAACTATATATATATATATCTAACTTCTACCTTAATAATAACCTTAACTTATATATTTATATATATATATATATATATATATATATATATATATGATATAATGATTTTTAAAGCTGTACTAATATACTAATATATTTACAAGTACTTCCTAAAAAGAAGACTAGCTAGGCTATAGCCCTTAAGAAGGCGCGCGCTACTAAAGGTAAGAATAAAGCTAGGGGTAGAGAGGCGCGCCCTCCTCCCCTAGAGAGTAGTAATAAGGTTATATATATATTAATCCTTCTTATTATAAGTTTATATTATATTAATATATAATATAATAAGTAGAAAGAAGAAAAGACTTATAGAAAATAGCTCTAAGAGTAAAAGATTATAACTGAAGAAGCCCTAGGGTTACCCTCTTAAGTAGTTTAAGAAAATAGCCCTTAGTATATTATACCCCCTTATAATCTCTTTACTCTTATAACTATACTTTAGAATATTACTAACTTTTATTATTATTATAATCTCTAAGGAGATAAATAGAGAGGAGGGTATTAATAAAGGTAATTTAAAGCCCTCTCCTAGCCCTCCTCCCCCTAGTAGAGATATAGAGGTAGAGTAAATATCCCTATTTAATAAGTATTAGTTTTAATATATGTTAAGTAAGCTCTTAGGCTTATTAGATAGAAAGTACTTACTTAATATAATAAGTAAATATAATTATTATTATAAGGGGAAAGTACCTTATTAATAGCTAAATATCCTTATTACTATTATAGCTTACTAATATACTAAAGCTAAGACTTTAAAGGACCTAGTAGTTAGGAATATAAGATTGTATATATACTTTATTTCTATAACTATTTTCTAATATAACTTATAAACCCTTTTTTATTAGAAAGTTATACTCTATAAGGCTATTATTACCTAGAAGGAGGAGATTATAATAGTAAAAAAGGGTAGTAATAATAAGGGTTTAGATAGGACTCCTAAGGTAATAAGTAGTTCTAATATATATAGTATTATTACTCTATCTCCTGCTCTAGTTTTATTTAAAACCCTGATAATTAGTATAGGTATACTTATGCCTTATCTATCTATTAGCAATATAGCTATTATAATATATTATATAGTTAATAGTGCTATTAATATATATTTAATAGAAATTTTAGTACCTTTATACTATCTTCTAATAGATTAACATAAGTAAATCTTGTAAAGTTAAGTAATATAAAGTTAGTATTTTAAGGTAGCTCTTTAGGATAAGTTATATTCTTTTACTACTATAAGAGTAACTTTAGGCTCCCTAGCTAATAAGCTATAAATTAATTAAAAATCCGGCGCTACTAGCCTTTCTATACTTATTTAGAGTATCCTATATTTATTATAATTATTCCCTATATATCTTTTAGATTAAGTAGTAAATAGAATTATTTAAACTTCTTATAATTAAGAATCTTTATAAGACTATTAGCTAGTATATTATTTATTAATATGTATATTATACTAAACGATCCTCTAGTATATTCGTATTATAGCTATACATTCTAAATATTAATATATTATAGATTTACTAAGATCTATTTCTTTCTGCTTATTATAAGATAAACTATCTATTAATTATTATAATAAACCTTCTAAATATTGCTAAGTTTAAGAGTAATATTCCTAAGTAGCTTCTAAAGCGTAATAGTTTCCTTAGTAATATATTTAAGACTTAGAAGCTCTGCTTTTATTATTAATATTATAATTATAACTTATTAAGTAGCGTTTTATTAAATTAATCCGCTAAAGAATAAAATTATATACCGTCAAGATAACCTCTATATCTCCTGATTATTTATAAATAAAGTATTACTTATAATTAATAATACTTACCTACCCCCTAAGTTATTAAAATATATTATAAGGTAACAAGTATAATATAGGTATTATATAACCTATTTAGTAATAATATAGTAGTAAGGCGCGGGGTTTATTAGGAGTTTTAAAAGTAAGGAGTATATAAAAGCAATATTAAGTTAAATTATAATAATAGTATATAGTGTAGAGCTAATCCTCTCTTAGAAACTCTTTACCTCTAATAATATTACTATTATTTTATTCTTTAGAAGTATTAGGTTTAAAAGAGGGGTTATTAGCGCTCTTAAGTTAAATAAGTTAAACTTCTTTATAACCCTCTTAAT
The DNA here is from genome assembly GCA_026260285.1 of Colletotrichum sansevieriae. Classification (NCBI taxonomy): domain Eukaryota; kingdom Fungi; phylum Ascomycota; class Sordariomycetes; order Glomerellales; family Glomerellaceae; genus Colletotrichum; species Colletotrichum sansevieriae. The sequence goes on from JAOQIF010000349.1 coordinate 76,069, forward strand.
ATATTAATTATAGGAAAAGTATATCTTTTATATAGCTTAGTTATAAATAACTCTAATTCTAAGATAGTATTTAACTAGGCCTCATTCTTTTAACTTATATACTTTCTTTAGGCTAGTCATTACCCTCTATATTACTTTATTATAGTTCTTATAAAAAAGAATAAGGAAGTTATCTATATAGAAGATACTAAGAACCTTCTTATTAGTTAACTAAAAGAGATATAGATCTTTACTTATAAATAAAAGGCTTAAATATTAAAGGGTTAAAGAGAACTCATTGTATTAGAGTAGTAATATATCCCTTAGCTTATAGAGCATATAGTATAGTTTAATATATTTTCTAGGCTACTTAAAGCTATCTAGTAGTTATAAATAATAAGGTCTTTATTTAGATCCTAGGAGGTATTTAAGAATATATTAATAATATTAAATTATTTAACTTTGAGGTTAAATTATATAATAATTACTATTACTACTCTAAAGATATAAGTAGCGAGGGCTATTATATAAGTCATTTCGAGAGGCGAATTCTCTTATTAATCGCCCTAAATATGAATTCTTACTTTATATTAATTGAGCATATTATCCTTATTAAATTTATAAGTAAATACCTACTCTAAAGGGATTAGTCTCTTTGTTAGTATTGCTTAGTTAATAACGCGCTATATATCTATTTATTATAATTTATTTATCTTAACCTTAGCTACTTCTTTAAAGTAAGTTTATAGTACTTATAGGAGGTTTAAAAGTTCCTTCTATAAGTATAATAGCTTAGTAAGGTTATTAGTAGTAAGATATTTATAGATTATTATAGTTATATAAACAGGCTTTGCGTTATAAATAGTAATATAGATATAGCTATAGAGCGTATAGTACCCTATACTAGCTTCTAAAAAAGCCTTCTATTAATTAGATATAAAAGTCTTAAAGAAGCTAGATACCTACTCCCGCTCTATATAGTATTAGAGTAAAAACTAGTAACTAGAGCGGGGTTTACTTTCTATTATTCCTAGTTATAAGTTACTAAGTAGTAAATTATATAGTAGTTAGCTTTAATAAGTTTAGCTATAATCCTCCTAATTATATACCTAATTAGACCTCTATTTAGTATTAGCCCTCTTCTTACTATTCTAATATAGCTATACTAGTAGATTTAAAAGCCTCCTATCTAAAGGTTTATTTTTATTCCTCTTATCTACTTTAGAAATATCTTATAAAATAGGGAGTAATTTAATTATAATATAGTTCTTAATCCGTTCCCCTCTAGAATTAACTTCTCCTATAGCTTTATTTATATAATTTATTTCTAATATATATATTATATCTACTACTCTATTTACTAGGGCTAGGCTTTTATCTAGCTCTAGTATAGGATTAGGGGATAATAACTACCCCCCCCTCTAGCCTACCTATCCCTTTAGAAGTTTTAAGATTCTTCTATTTAGAGACTTAGTTATAAGAACGAGGGTTAGTATAAGTAACTATTTTTTAGCTATAAGTATTAATATAGCTTTATCCTTATTTATAATACCTAAGATCTAAGGTTTAAAGTTAACTTATAATATAAGTTTTTTAATCTCTTTTAATATAATATAAATAATATCTTCTAGAATAGCCTATTTTATATTATCCTTTATATAAAAAGTCTATTTACTAATAATTATATTCTATATAATAATGACTAATTATAATACAGGGATCTAGACCTTATATAGGTCATAGGTATTTAGAATATATCCTATTAGATATCTAATATATCCCCACGGTATTACCTTAAAGCTTCTCTTATTAACTCCTCTCTGTTATTCCCTCTTAAGGGGGTATATATAATAGCTACAGGTATATATATATCCCTAGTAAGAGCGAAGGTTATAAGTTAGGACTACTTTATTATTAGGTTACTATTAGTAAAAGTACTAATAGAACTACTCCTCTTTAATTTATAGTAGTAAATACTAGTTATAGCGCTTAAATAAGCTTATATTATAAAATATTATTATTATTAATATTATCTTAGCTTATAATTCTATAGGCAAGCTGGCTATAGTAAGTATCTTAATTATTTAAGTTATAACTTCCTAACTAGCTTATTCCCCTCTACTATTGAGTTCCTTTATATATAAAGGGGTTATTTTAATCTCTATTCCTTTTATATAGGTCTGATCCTTATACCATATATATCCTATAAGTGAAATTGCTAACCTCTTAATATCTTATTTAATCTTATAAATTAAAAGTCCCTTTTATTAAAATACTTATTATCTAAAGGTATATAGAGCGAGTATAATACTACTATAGGTCTTATTAATATATAGAAATATAACGAGCTAACTAGTATATATATTCTTAATAATAAGGAGCTACCAGTTCTAATTAAAGCCTTCTAGGTAGTTAAAAAGATCCTATATAATTCTATAGTAAGGATATATTACTTTATCTTCTAATATTTATCTTAAGATTACTTATTTAATATATATAGTTATATAGTATTAATACTACAAGCGCGTTAAGCCCTTAATCCTTACCCCCTAAGTAATAAAAATAAGCTACTTAAGGGCTTTAGGGCTAAGGTAGCTAATTAATAAGTACTAAAGTGTTATATTATTACTCCTATCTAGTAGTAATATAGAAGAGGTATACTCATATATTATAAGGATATAGTTTATATTATTAATAATAATATTAATACTTTAGGGGATATACTAAGGAATAGAGTATAAGGAATAAGGCTTATATTTAAGGAAGGCGAGGTTCGCCTTCCTAATAAGTTTCTTAACTATAATACTATTCTTATAGGTTTTAAAACGAAGTATATAGTTATACCCTAAATACTAAATACCTATCTTCTAAAGTAATACTTTAGAGATAATATTAATATAAAGGTTCTCTATATATCCTATATTATAGAGTATAAGGTCCTCTATATTGTTTATTTTTAAGCTATTAAGAGTATTCTTAGTAATATATATACTTTTTATAATAATTAGATATAAAGCTGTTCTAAAATTAACCTATTCTCTATTATAATACCTAATTAATAAGGGAATCAATAAGGATTTATTATTTATGAAGTATATCGCTCTATAGGTATCTAGGATTATAGACTTATATAATATATAAAGTCCTAAGTAGGGAGGTATTAAAAACGCTTAGGTACTCTTTATCTAAAGTAATTATATTATCCCTAACTTTATTTAAGAGGGCTATATAGAAAGTGACTACTATTATATTAGTAAAGTAATTTAGAGCTATATTAGATTTCTTAGATAAACTCTTATTCCCCCTCTTATTATTTTAATGGTTCTTACTCTTATAGGGTATAGCGCGTAGCTAGCCCTTATAAGCGAGTTTAATATAAAGATTAGCTTATTATAAGTTATTATTTAACTAGTTATATATCTAGGCTACTTATATATTTGTTACTAATATATAGGGGCCTTTCTAGTAATATCTAATAAGAATAGCTTCTAAATAGTTATAATTAGTATTTAGCTATTAATAGCTTAACCTATATGAGTATTATTTATTATTAGATAAGTTATTAGTTATAAGAAAATTTAATAAGTTAGCTCTATTTATATAACTAGCTAGTATTATAAAAACTCTAGCGCTTTATCCTTATAATCTTAAGTAGAGTATATCCTTATATAGGAGGTCCTTAAATATATTAGTATATTAGCTTATATTAGAGATTAATATTACTACTTATTCCTATTTAAGAATATTTATAATCTCTATATTAGCTTAAGTAATGACTTATTACTTAAAGAAAGGTTTTTAAAATAAGGATATTACTCGCTTTAAAAAGCTTAAGTTAGATAATATAGAGGTAAATACCCTTAAAATCCTTAATTTAGATATTAGAATTAATACTCCTATTTACTTTTTTCAATAAGGTTATACTCCTCTTAAATAATAATAAGAATATTAGAGTTATTTAGAGTATAATAATATTTAAGATTAATAATAAAGCTATAAAAGGTTATATCCCATTAAGCGAGGAGTTTTATATATATATATATAAATACAATAATATTATAAGTAATAATCTTTATACCTAGATAGTTAATTCGCTTAAACTCTTAATCCTTATAGGTTTACTTAGAATCTTATATAATAAGTCTTGCGAGTTACAAGTGCGCAGGTTATCAGGAATAAAGGTGTATTATAGAAGTAACTATTCAGAAGGGTTACCCGCATCGCGGGTTAATATCTACACGTGCAGCTTATATAATACTGCACGTCACGTAGTAGGCTATGAGGCTATGGCTTAAAATGAGGATATCGTAATATACCCCCTTAGATATTATAAATAGCTAAAAAACGCGTTCCTTATTGCCTTATACTTAAAACCTATCTAAATTTATTATATAAAACGTATAAAAATAGCTTTTATAGTAATAAAGTAAATAAATAAATAAAAATATTATTTATAGTTATATTTATAGAACGTGAGAGTGCTTAATAGGGTCGCTCGGTTATTAAGGCGGGTTGTGAATACTCTTAGAATTAACGAAATTTCCTAATATAATTAGCATAAGCTATCGGGTATGAGTAGTAGAGGTAAATAAAACCTCTCGCGCCCTCTTGCGATTGAATTTTTCTTCCTTAGACTATTTATAATTTATAAAAGTAAGTTTTTAAAAATCCTAAATCGCCCGCTATAACGCTTATATATTATTAAAATAATTATTAGAGCGTTTAATATAATTATTAGAACCCTTGCTAACTGTTTTATAGATTAGAATTTATAATACCTATCTCTAAGAAGAAAGCTACTACCTATGCGCATATAGCGCATAAGTATAAGCGTGAGAAGGCTACTACTAATGCTACTATTACTAGTAATCCCCCCCCCGTCTCTAATAATAATAATAATAAGGAGTCCGCTATGCCCCCTAGCCCCCTCGCGCCTCCCCCCCCCTATCCCCCCTATCTCTATATCGAGGAGGTCGAGGACGAGGGCGAGTATAACACCCTATATA
>JAOQIF010000035.1:0-25717 GCA_026260285.1 Colletotrichum sansevieriae
ATATTTAAAATAGTTTTAAGTAAAGTTATAAATATCTCTATCTCCCTTAAGGTTTTCTATAGTAAACCTATATATAGCGATCTATTAGATAGATTCCTATTAGGTTAATATAAAATATCTCCTAATAGCGTTATATAGGGCGTTATATCCCGCATAGAGGTAGTTCTATTATTTAATTAGCTTAAGTTAGTATTCCTACTAGCTAAGTACTTTCCCTCGTAGTAGAGAGCTCTAATTCTATATAATCTCTATAGCTATAGCTAGGCTAGTGGTTTTAGTATCTAAGCTAGAGATCTATAGATCTATCTCCTTATAATATAGAATATCCTAGTTATAAAAGATAGGCTCTATGCTATACTTCTTATTAATATCTAGCTAAAAAATACTATATTATTAAGTAAATCTACCTTCCTATTAAGTTCCTATAGGCTACTACGCCCTAGTATTAGCCTCGAGCTAGCTAAATACTCAAAGGAGTAAAGCCTCGAGACCCTAGGCTAGTAGCTCTAGGTAGAGCCCCTAGGATAATAATAAAAATATTAGTAGTAGCGCTAAATTCTATTATAATAGCTAGGTCCTCCCTACTAATATATCCTATTTTAGTAGACCCGTAGTAGTATTATAAAGAATTTATAGTATTCTATAGATTCTTTACTCTAATAGTCCTATAATAATATCTTCTAGTGCTATAACTCGTAGTTCGGGGTTTTTTCTACTCCTATTATAAATATTATTTATTATAGCTCTTGCTTTAATAGGAGGTCCTAGGGGTTTAATATCTAACTAGCTAGACTAGATAGGAGTTATAACTCTTTTATCTCTCGGGGGCAGAAGGGTAATTCTCTTATTAGCTCTATAAAGGCTTTCTTCTCTAGATAGGGGTATAAAAAGTGCTATTATTACTAGAGTATTCCTTATAGCTATAATTATATTAATAATGCTAATTAATATAGTTATATAGTTATTAGGCTCGAGTATCTAGTAATAGTATAAATTAGCTTTTGCCTTCTAGCCTATATTAATAATATCTATATAGGGTATATAGTTATTATCCTATTTAAGAGAGGCGAGGTTCGCTATCTAGTTGCGAAATCGTTTACTAAGGCTAAAGGTAAAGTTATAATCCTTATAAGCCTACTAGAAACTATAGAGCCTATAAGCCTCGTTATAATATCTAATTCTAGTTATATCTCCTATATTATAATATTCCTCTATAAGAGAGGGATTACTATACTAATTTAATATTAAACTCAAATAGTTAGCTATATAAGTTAATAATTAAGACCTCTATTTCTTTAACTTCTTTAACTTCCTTCTTTTTAGTATATAAATGCTTTTAGGAGGGGGTTTCGAGGTTAAGTCTAAGTCCTCTACCTCGTTATAAGTCTTCGTAGTATAAGGGAGGTTTTAGATAAGGAAAAAAGAATAGGTCGTGCTATTAGATATTATAGTCTTCTTATTAGCCTAGGGCTATAGTAGGGGTTACTAAGATTGCGAGTAAAATAAGGAAAAGAGCAATATAAGTATAAATAATAATAAATAGTATAATAAGTAATTATAAGTATATTATAATATATTCTATAATAGCCGAGCCTTCTAAGCTTATCTGCTAGAAGTCTCCTACTTAAAGGATAGGCGTTAAGCCTAACCGTGGTCACGTGGAATACCACGTGATAGCCGACTATATCACTAAAAGGCGTGTGATAAGTAAGGTAGGTATAGAGAGAGAGAGCTTAGATATATAAGGGGCTAGCCCTAGGTTTATTTAACTTAGGGGTGCCTTAATTATAGTAATCTAAGCTAAGGAAAGGAAGTTTTCTAGGAAGTTCCCTATATAATAGAGAATTGATATAAGGCCAACGTTAAGCGAGAGCAGTTATTAAGGGCAGAATTCTTAGGGTCTATAGCACCGCCCAGACGTCAGCAGTGGCGTAGCCCGTAACAATTCCTTCTTATACTCTACTAATTACTTCTTATCTTATTATTATATAACTTATATTATAGTTCTTCTATACTAGGTAAGGCTTACTATTCCTATATTATCCTATATATAAAGCTCTTCTAAGCGCTAGTAGTGCCTGCGAGGCTACCCTAGCTTATATACTTCTAATAGGTTATAATATTTATATATATTCTTAACTCTATAATATATATTAAAGAGTTAGGTAAACTTATTTCCTTAATTATAATATAATATAGTATTATTATCTCTTAGTATAAATAATATGGCGTAAAATATATAAATATAAAAGTAAATTTAGCTAGATTAAATAATATTTATCTTACCTAGTTTTAAATATAAATACTATAAGAATTTATATATAAGTGTTTTAAATTATTATATATTAGTATATTAGTTATTTTATACCCTTTACTATGCGAGTTAATAGACTCTGATATATATTTAGGGCCCTATAGTAGTGCTTATACCCGCCTAGTAGTACTATCCTCTAATATTTATTACTCCCTTCTTATAATAATATGCTCTAGGTAAAACATAAAAGAATACTGAAGCTATTAATATAAACTAATAAAAGATTATAATTATATACTATCTAGAAATCGCCTAGATTTGGCGTTGTCGCGGGGGATATTTGCCCAAACTCGGTTTTCTTTAAAATGACTATGTGTATTCCTCCCCCAAAGCCCGGGGGCGCTACTCCTTAACGAAAGTATCTGATCCCTCCTCGTTCCCAAGAAGTACCCAGGATCCCCAGCAAGTTTGTAATCCGAAGCAGAATGATCGCTTGTTTAAAGAAAAAAAGAAAAGAAAAAAGAGGTATCCAACACCAATCTAAATTCTAAGAAAGAAAAAGAGGAGAAGAGAGAAGGACACTATCTCAAGTCATGACTGAGTCTAGACGCCCGGCCTGGTGAACTGCGCGCCTTGAGGCCAGTTACCCAGGCCGGCGGGGTCACCGCCGATGCGTACGTAGACACCGACAGCCGGCATGCCGTCGTCTAACACGAAGAATTGGTACCAGCCCGGAGGTGCGATACCTGCGCGGGGTGGGGCAATGACGGTGCAGCTCAAGGGGCCGCAAGTGACATCCGGGAAGATGGTGCGAGCACCCATGGAATTCCCGTGCGTCGAAGAAACGGCGCCGAGAAGGCTGACCTTGATGGCGCCCTTCGCCTGGTGGCCGAGGCTGAAGGTGTAGGAGCCACCGTAAGCCCAGTCGGTGTTCGGCAAAGTGAAAGTCGGGCGAGTCTTCTTGCTGAGGAGGTACGGAGGATTGAAAACCTCGACGCGGTACTCCTGGGGGTTGACACCGTCTTCGGGGTCAGAACCACTAACAAGGACGCGTCCGTCAAGAAGGGTGATGGACTCGGAGTGGTAGAGACGAGAGATGGTGGTGTTGGCCATGACAGTGATACGTGAACCAAGAGGCTTTTCGGGATCGTACAACAGAGCGTTGTGGTTCGGCTGGGTGGCCAGACCGAAACCAGCGACACCTTGCATAGCACCGTTGTTAATGAGGTATGTTCCATCAGGCAGAGGGGCAATGCAGGACATGACACGACGAGTAGGCATGCGCTCAACGGTCCAGGCAGGCTTAGCGGCTTCGGGCTGGATAGTGACACAGTTATCTAAAGCAATGCCGGCGCCGGTACCCGATCCACCGCAGATGAGAATGCCGAGAGGTTCGGAGTAGGGGGCCTTCTGGGGGAGGAGCACAGCAGTGCCTTCAAGAGGATAAGAACGGCCTCCCATGGGGTTGTTGACAGAGCCAGGAATATTAGGCAGCAGGGTCGTAGTGTCGAAAGTGTCCTTGTCAAGGATTCTGGCCTCGTTCCAGTAGGCGACGAAGATGTTTCCGCTGGGAAGCACGGCAACGAAAGGGTACAGGTTGTTGGGGTCGGTACGCTGAAGCCAGTCCATGTAGATCGGGGCCCGTCCAGGGTTAGGCAGGACCTCGACCGTAGGCACGGCTCTGCCGTTGGAACCCTCTTCACCTCCGATGACAAAGATGGAACCGTTGGCCATGACCATGGCAGACGGGTACCAGCGTCCATTTTGAAGCTGAAGGGAAAGATCTTCTTGCCAATCGGTGGTACCATTCGTACCAGCTGAGCCGCTGGGTGTGTACAGACGAACGCCGTAGGTCGAGTCGCCGGACCAGCCTCCAATGTTGAGCTGACGGCCAGCCTTGTCGGGAAGAGTGAGACCAGCTGAGCAGAAGATATCCGTCTTGACGTGCATCTCTCTCCAGGCCTTGTTCAGATCAGGGGCCAGGGAGACATCGAGTTCGTAAGCGCCCGTGGAGTTTGGCGGGCCAGTTCCCCATTTCTCAAGAAAAGTTACCTTGCCAGTGATCGACTCCATGGTCATCAGAGGTATGCACTTGCCGCCAATGAAAAGTTCGTAGCTTCCAGCATCATCACCAGTTGCGTAAGTCCAGTTGTATAGTGGCGTGCCAGTCCAGAAGTATGTCGACATCACTGCGAGACCTCCACAAATACCAGTGGCATTTCCTGCGCAGGAGATACTGCACCGTGTTTCGTCGACGAATGTGGCGCCTGCCGTGACAATGTTGGAAGGGTCACCGCAATAGCACTCCTCACCATACTCAAGACCAGCAGCCATGTAGCCAAACTTGGCGCAAGCGTCCAGGCACAAACCAGCCGTCAGAGTTCCAGCGTAGATGGTTTGCTGGGGGAATGTTCGCCCATTGTTGTTGACGTTGTCAGTGGCGCAGCCCTCGTAGGTCCAAGAACCATTGAGACCGCTTCTCTGAGGTACAGGAGGTGCGTACGTCTGAGGTGTGCCCTTGGAAAAAATGGTCATGCGGTTACCACCACCACACATCTGGCTTGACCGGCCACCGCAGGGAGCGTTGCAAGTAGTTGGGTCCGAAGCAACGACACCACCGCCATAGATGGCATTGCCGCAGAAGCATTGAGTGTGGTACTCAGCACCCGCAACTGTGTATCCGTGGCTATTGCAGTAATTGACACAAGACTCGACCGTCATGTTCGGATCATCTGGAGCCTGGTTGGGAAGAATACGGCCGTTGGCATTGTCAACCCAGCAGCCTTGGTCAGTCCAGCCGGCAGGGTATCCGGTGGGAGTGGGAGCAGCCGAAGACGTTGAGGAAGCAGATGCGCCTGTGGGAGATCCACTGGCTGAGGATGACGAGATAGACTGCTTCACATCACCGATGGTGTAAACAGACAAACGGTTACCGTTGCCGCAGTACCTGTGTAAAGTGGTCAGTATTAACGAAGGCGGCAAAGAACGCTTCTGCTAGGATAACATACTGAAAGCTGTTGCCAGTGCATGTCATAGTGCAGTCGCTCTGGGGTGCAATGTTGGAGCCAGTGGCGAGAGAGTTGCCACACCAGCACTCGCGAGACCATTCCAGACCGGCAAACGTATAACCAGCGCAGAAAGCCACACATTTCTCAATGGTCATGTCATCGGCACCGAAAGTGTTGGCATTGAGAGCACGGGCGTTCTGAGGCTCAGTTTGGCAGCCATAGTACTTCCAGGCACCAACAGTTACTGGCTGGCCGGGAGCGGTAGGAGTTGGGGTTGCGGAAGAGCTGCTGATGCTGCTTGGCGAGATGATAACTGAGCTGCTGGCAGACGAAGGGCTAATATCAGAAGGGCCAGAGCTAGCATCGGAGCTGCTGATGACAGAGCTGCTGGAGATGATGATGGAGCTACTTGAGGAGGCTACCGAGCTGGATGCCGGAGTGCTGGTCGGCGGCGGGGTCGACGTGGATGACGGAAGCGGCTGGTACTGATGCTGGAAGTCATATACGTTCAAACGGTTCGGACCGCCGCAGCTACTTGGGGTCAGTGTGAAATCAGTGCGATTAGTGTTTCGAGGAACATACTATTCCGAGGAATTGCCGCTGCAAATCATGTTGCAACCATCGACAGCAGGGGCGCCGCCGTTGGCAGGCTTGTTGCCGCAGTCTGGGATGAAATGTTAGAAATGTGTCATATATTAGGAAAGAAGCGCCACTCACAGCATTCGCCAGAGTATTCGACACCTGCAAGGATGAATCCTTGAGCTTGACAAGATGCAGTGCACTTGGCGACGGTCATACCGCCCGTAATGTCGTGGACACCATATTCAAGTACGCGACCCGTTGTACCCTCACTGTCTTGCTGTCAGTATGCACAGCATCTGATCGTATGGTGCGTCATCTTACGAGTAACATCCGATAGAAGACCAATCTCCAACTCCAGGGTTAACTGAAGGACCCATGGTGAGGGCGGTCTTGTACATCGTCAGGCGATTGGGGCCTCCACAGGGCTGTGTCGCGTTTCCGTTGCAAGGTGTGGTACAATCGGCCTCGTTGGCAGCAACACCGCCCTTGGCCAAGGCATTCCCGCAATAGCATTCGCCATACCACTCGGTTCCGGCATAGGAGAAGCCCTTGTTGAAGCAGAAATTCGTGCAGAGTTCATTGGTCATCAGGTTGCTGGTGGTGGCAACATCGTTAATGGTTCGGCCAACGTCGCTATGGTCTGGTCAGCAGGTATTTCGGCCATTCCATTCGATCCTATGTCTTACACATAGCAGCCAAGATATTGGTAGCCATTTGTCGTGTTTGCCGGGGCCTGGAGTGCGCGCTTGTGAAGACCAGGAGGGTAGGCCGCTGCGTTTACATGGACCAAAGTGGAAGCAAAGGCGAAATACAGCTGTGAGGTCCTCATGGTGACAGATATGTGCCAAGAGACAAAAGCAACACAGCAGCAAGTCAAAGGAGTGTAGAGAATGAGGTGGCGAGGTGAAGAGGAAAGCATTCATGATGGTCCGGGAACCATGAAGCTATATATTCTTTCGAACCAAAGCGCCGCCAGACCTGAGATGATGGGCGGTCACGGCCATTGCGGAGGCCTTAGACACGGATAGCCCTGACTAGGCTCCGGCCGTGTCCTCCTACTCGGGATAGGCGATCTGCCCTCATCCTGATCTAGGGGCTCAGACGGAGTCCATCGGGAAGGCGACCAAGAAGGCGGCTAGAGGAATGCCACGCTTCTATGGGCCCTGCTAAGAAACCAGTAGGACTAGCCGGCCGGACCAGATGGCTGCGGGTTGCCATTGCAACGCGTGGGTTGGAAACCGACTGAATGAAGGAGACGGGTACTTGGCTTCTCCTCTAGCAACCATATTCTACCTCAGGACGTGGTAAGTCGGGTTGGGTGTGTGGGACGAATAGCGGCTTGGGATGTGGATGGAGCGCGAGCCGATGAGAACTGAGCAAGTGGGCCGCAGACGATACGCAGAAGGCGATACCTGGACAATCAAAGAGCCTGAGCGCTAATACCCAGTAGCGCCCTTTTCTTTGATGCTTGAGCCCTACCCCAGGCACCATCACCCACCCGGCAAAGTATTAATCAAGCCGATCTCGCGGTTGCCATGACCTTGACAGTTGAGGGTTTCCGTGCCGCTCTATTTCCAGCCCGAACGCCTCATGCTGGTCGGCCACTAGAGAGACAGAAAAGGCAGAAAAGGAGAGCCAGGGGGCCCGACGGGGAGGTATGAGGCTTGAAGCTAGGAAGCGTTTTCTGGACAAGCGAAGAGGGGGTAGAGAAGCGCCGGGCTTACAGTCCAGCTCTTGGCTGAAATGACATGCGGATGCATGTGGAAATTGGCGCATAAGATAGGGAACGACAGTGGAAGATGGTAAAGGAGGTCAGAATAGCGTGCGTGCGTGCTCAGTGTCGTGTGTTTCCTCCAAGATCCAAGATCCCATCTCTGGGGATCAGGGTCGTGGGACACCTCAACCTGCATGAGTGGGGCGGCCCTGCAGGGGGAAGGTACGTACCCATTTCCCCTTTTGGCAAGGGTTTATCTTGTCGACCAGCGGCCCAGGAGCAGGGGTCAATGGCCATGGGTTGTTGTTGTCTTTGTTGGGTAAGGTACCTTACCTTTCGATTTTAACTAGGTACCTAGGTAGGTATCTTGCCGTGTACCTAGGAGCATGGAGACGTGCGAGTTCACCGATTGGATATTGGATAATTTGACACGAGGTTTTTCACGATGATCTTAATAAACTGCAAGCTGTTTCGAGGTTCCGGCGTGGGAACCAAATGGTGCGTTCCCTTTGACTTACAGAGCAGTGTTCTGATCAAGGGATCAGGCTCCATTAAAACTTACTACACTCTCCAAGGTATCATTTGGTTGTTGACAGACGGGCAGCAGGATGTGGGAAGTAGCGGCCTTTTTCTTCAGCCCGGAATCTGCCTCTCCAGCTGGAGTCTGCGGCTGATGGTGGCTGGACCTCGTGACGTTTCTTAAGCTTTTACGTCTCCCTAAATGTCCTTCTTTGAACACGAGATACCGGCCGAAGTTGCTGGGGAGTTGCCATTACGCGAAGCCACCGAGTGTTTTCTACACGTCCGCATACTTTTGGCGGAACTGAAGCCAGTTGTTACTAGATTCATCATTACAATGCAAGCTGTCTCGCGATTTCTTCATCGTTTGGGAATCAATGGTCGTTTTTATCCCAAGATTTGACTGGATCATAATGGCATTCGTCCTGACCGCTGTCTTAGGCGCCTCTTGGGTTTTGGCGCAGGTGTCAGGTGTCGGTGGGCTTCCAGAGAAGTCGCCAAGAAATCGATATCAGCCAGAGATTCGGGACAAAGATAAGTTCTGATAGCCGCCATCGTACCAGTTGTCTGGTTGCGCAGCCATGTTGTCATGTATGCCAAGACACGTCAAGACAACCAGGATGCTTCTGGGCTGGGGGGCAAGCCAACATCGTAACCGGCGCCCGGGAAAGGAGAATGGCAGAGACGGGAGGTTACTTACGAGACCCGTTGACCAGCGTCTAGTGTCTGTCCGTTGCATGTGGCCAATGCTCTTTGTCGGTTGCTGCCATCGATGCACACGAGATCTTGAAGCCCCTCGAAAGATCGGACGAGTCAAGATCAGTTGAGGATTTTCCTTCGGCTGAACCCTGCGGGCGGCAAGGACCGACGCACAAGAGCCCCAGCGATCCGAGTGGTTGGGCTCAACGATGCCCCACCGATCCAGAGACAGGTACGTACTCGAGCTGGTCCTGAGGGCGTCCAAAAACCAAAAACAGGGGTCACAGACTTGAGAATCATCGCAGGACGCTTTCCACATTCGGTGCGTTCCCTCTGGGCCCCACCCTCCTGACAATACCTATAGTAACATCTTGGATGAATCGATACGTAGGTACTTCGACCTAATGCAGAAACGTCTAGTGCACCCTTCTAACAACCCTAGGAGACACCCAACGTTCACCTCCCGTGCTCAAACTTGCCATAGTCGAAGCTAGGCATGGCGAGAAGAGCAAGCCTTTCTCGGAGATGACCACCATACTACATCTGGACTTGCCACCATAATCAGCCTCAGGATTGGATCTGACCAGCAGTTTGTGGTCAAACGCTGCACAAGGATTTGCTTTTTCTCTGTTGTGAGAGAAGGGCACTGGGAGCGGTATGCTTCCGACAGTATGCGCGAAGAACTTCCCAACCCAAGATGTCGACGAGTCTGTCCCCAAAACATACCCCGGTCTCAGCTACGGCTGAAGAACAGCATCTCGATCTTCTGACCCCCCGCCCCCGCATTGCGATGCTGCAGGCAAAAGTGCCATGCACTGGAGCCAGGCCCCAGCGTCAATCAGAAAAGCTCGTCTTACTGTACCTGAGCATCTATTCGGCCGGTTTCCCCTTCTTATTCCGACGCCCTTTTCGGGAACATATGTCGGTCGGCTGATGCCTCTAAGGATGATAAACGTGGTAGACTGGGTACCGATTCGGCCGGTTTCATCCTTGCCGAGATAGCCTTATCGTCCATGCTATTTTCAACACCTACCGGATTTCTTGCTGCTACTCCGTTGGCTCTCGGGGATCGACAGGCACCGTGGGCACGCCTTGCGTAACTACTTCAACCGTCGATATCGGCCGGGCAGAACGACAACCCAACGACGCCCATCCAGAATTATGCTGCACAATTTTGGACATCCGAGAAGCATACAGTTGATTACGAAAGCGAAAGAAAACTCTGCTGGTATACCTTCTATCCAGAAGTCGTCAGCCGCTAGATAGTCAAACAGCCAAGCTGTCGTGGCTTGACTAAAACAGACGTTAAGTCTATTTGAATCCACTAGCACTTCAACCAGGTCAATAGCGCGGCCCGACTGGCAACGTCGAGAAAACCTCGCAGCTCAGCCACCTCGACCCCGGTAAATGGTCAAGCCACTTCCTGCACCAGCATATCTTTTCCCCTCGTTCCCATGCCAACCCCTGACGCCCTACCCAGTGGTTTGCGCCTTTTACGCGCCAACAGTCCGTCAACTCCCGCCGGTTCCGTCACCTGTGATATACGACAGAGGTCGAGTCAGCCGAGAAGGACATGGGCATGTTTGGAGGTGGTTATTCGATCCATCGTTACGCGATGCCTACAAATTCGGATCTGATGGACGTCAAGATGTGGCAGCGGAGCTGAATCAGTTGGCGCATACGGACCTTCCGACTGACTTACACGCCCCTGTTCAAGCGATGGACCGAATCCAGACCAGACGCCTTCTAATCATACTAATACTCAACCTTCAGCTGAAGACCTATAACTTACCATGCAAACGACACTATTCAACAACGTCTTGGCGCTCGGAGACTACCGTCTGGGCCACGTCGTGGACCCCGCAATCTATCACCCCATCTTCTCCCTTGTCGTTGCAGCTATACTACTCTTTATCGAAAAGCAAAGTCGGCACTTCTACCTCGGTACTATTACCGTGTCCACTTGCAGTCCACGTCTTCTGCCGCAGTTATTTGTGCATCCACTCTTTCTGTCCCGCGTCCCGGTGGTTTGGGAAAGGACTTGGCGCGGTCTCAATGGCCAACGCCACTCGACGATTCAGATTAAGGATCGCCATAGCCTCATATGGCGCCCATGATATTACCCCGTGGTTCGATATCCTAGGTTCTAGGCTTTGGGCTTCTGGCTGTCGGGTGGCAGTCTCTTATCTCCTTTTCTGGGTGCTCTGCCCATTGGGCTTCGCCTAGAACCCAATGGAGGTGAGTCCGCACGCACGCCTATCGTTCAGTATCGACTCCCAAGAGATTAGCTCTCATATGTGACACGTCGAGTGCCTAGATTGTCGTCTTCCCGCTCCCTGGATAGCCTGGTATCCCGGAAGGTGATTCGAATACGGCGTCGGGCTGTTTCCTGGGGAGCGGCTTATACCGAACATAGGCAGGATCCAGATTGCGGGAAACAGGTTCTCACCTGGCCATGGATGCATCCATTTCCTTGAACTGGAGGGATCTCGACATTGTCAGCGCAAACGATAGTCTATCTGACTCTCAGCTCCTCAGACAGCTGCTCCTCAGTCTGGTCATGTTGCCCCGGACGTCTTTCCTCGAAGTGGGGAACATATCGTTGACAGTCACAAAATATCCAAAAGACAGCTTTCATGCTGCTTGACAGTCGACCAGGGCTCTTGGCAACCCGGCTCACGACAATCAATATCACGCAGGCACAGACGCAGTGAGCTTGGGTGGAAAAGTCAGTGCCATCGGTGGATTAGCCGTGGCTTCGGGAGATGGTCTCCAAACAGCGTGCTGCCCTCCGCCGGCCGACGGCACATCTTTCCCGGCACCCAGGTAGCCGAAAATCTCATTTCCACATTGAAAATCCTCGTAAGAAGGCGTGTCGCCTCCATTACCATTCCGCCACCGCCACAATCTGTGCGTCTTCCACCAACACCGGCGTCGTGCCCACTCCCAAGACATTTTCCACTTTGGAATTCTTGCCAACGATGCCGCTGACCATAGAACTATGCGTCTCTTGTGATACCAAGCTTTGTGGCATTGTATCGAAAGTCCGCTCCGGCAATAGTTGGTGTAGGAGCTCAGCTTTGGCAGCTTTCTTTTTCGATGGCCGCAAAGCGGATATATGGTTTATGTGATATCTTGGAATGCTTAAGGGGCGGCTCTCTGTCTCTCCAGTCGATAATCAGTCCGAGTGGCACGCACCAGGGACGGAATCCTATTGAAGTACAGGTCGCTGCGTCCAACCTTGAAAGCCCCGAGTGCGACCTCCGACTTCGTTGCATGATCTTGACCAGACGACCAGTGCAACCCATTCTCAGTCAGCCTTGCCATCACAGCCACGCGATAACCAAACGTAAGACCGGCTAAGCTGTCTATGGTGGCATGTCAGGGCTCCGATGTTGTCTTAGCTTGTTGAGGAAATGTTGAACGAAAATGTCCAGTCGCCGAGCACCACAATGTCTCGACTGTACATTCTGAGACCCTGTGAGCAGCTTAGCTTTTAAGGTACTTGACCTCGATCATGGCCGGAACACGTATTAGTGAAAATTCACGCCGATGACTCCACAAGACTGACATGGACACATCCGGCGAAGCTGTTACTTCTGGATACTTGGCTCCGCTCGAGAATCTCAATAAAAAGCTAGAAATCGAGCGACATTCACAAAGAAGTTGATCCACACCGCGTAAGATCCGAATTTGGAGGTACCTCAAGGGTCCCGTAAGGCGTTGGGAGACGGAGACAAGTGTGCCCCTTTGCAGGTGCCATGGGCGAAGGACAAGACTGCCCAGAGGCCCGAACGTCGTGTAACGCACTCGGACCAGTTTATCCTTATAAACACGTACCTACGGCGATCAGCGCGTACGGCCATTACTTTGGTCGGATACGTCGGGAGTGAGATGCTAATTTGTTCAGCTTCTGCGGGTCTGTCAGTCACGGTTAAAGCTCGAGATACAGCATTCCTCTTCTGGATCACAGTCGGAGTGTCTCCATCCAATCTTCATGGACTAAATGCTCTTACGTCATGTAAGCTATAAGTTCGTCTCCACTGGAAACGTTACGTGCTTAGTGGTTTTGTGGTTGTATCATATTTCTTCGGCAGAATGGAGAGATCCAGCACGTCTCGCGCAAGCGTGACTCTAATTTCGGTGAAGTGATGCTGCCCGAGATGAAAAGCCTAGTTCCGGGTTTATGAGATGATTCAGGTCAACCATCGTTTTTGCGCCATTGGTCTAACCGGTTCGCTGGGAATGGCCTCCTACTTGGTGTCGACGACAACTAAACACAACATGAATTCACATGGATAAGATATACCTGTTGCATGATTCAGACACTTTGAATGCTGCTGTATTCTCATATCTGAACCTTGTTGTCCTTGAATTCCCACGGAATGAACGAGCTGTCCGATTTCTCTGTCAATCCTTACCTGCTTAAGTGTCGACCACTTAGCACAACAAGCAGTCGGCTCGGCGCGAAACTCTCGCCAACGATCTCAAGTTCAAAGCAGTAAGCAAGACGAATCTGGGTTTACATAGGCCAGTCTAAAAAATATACCCCGCGCCGTTCATGCGCAGCAACTAGGACACGCCCTTTGGGGATTTTTCTGGTGATAAGAAACGCAATTAATGCCTTGCTCACATGTCTAATCGAGGAAGTGACACCTAAAGTCAGCCCAACGCGCAAGGTAAGCGCTGCCTCATGGCCAGAGAGTCGGCTACAACAATACCTCGGCCATGCCGCCCTTGCATATAAGGCTCCAGGGCCCCTACACCGACGAACTATGCTAGTGGGTTGCCTGCCTGACGCACGAAAGATGTTCAACAGGTGGGAATGCGAGCGAGAACTTGGCGCGGTTCATGTTTTGTTAGCAGACATGTGCCATTTCCGGATGAACACGTCGGCGAAGATACTAGGTGGTTCATGAGGACAACTCTTTTGAAATCAACCCTGCTTCTAATAAGAGACTCTTGAGGATACAGTCAGACTAATGTGCGCATGTCTAATCCGAAACCTTCGTATCTTACTCTCAAGAGGTAAGGAAAATCGTCGATTGCTATCTTTGACGGTCAACAAGTGCGTGTTCCCAAGGGACTATCGCAAGGTCTTTGATAGAGTACTTGTCCCATAGCTCTTCTAGTAGAAAACTGCAGAATACCTACTGATAATTCTTAATTTACTATTCTTCTTAACGGGTAGTCTTATCTGACAAACACCTATAATGAATGCGTCTAGACGCTAAATATATGGAAAATAACTCAAAACAGCAAAAATTGCGCCGAGGGGGAATCGAACCCCCGGCTCCCCGACGCTGCTGGGTGGCAACGGAGAATTTTACCACTAAACCATCGGCGCTTGTTGATGACTTTCTGCTCCTTCCAGCTGTCCTTGTAGCGAGGCGGCCAAGCCAATCCACCAACGAGCTACTTATTTTGTCATTGCGTGAAGATTGAGAGAAATGTACTATTCCCCTTGGAATGGTGGGTGGGTTGACGAGGTTACGAACACTGAAATAATGGGCTTATCTAATTCAACGGACGAACATTGGGGTTGCTGGCATTGTCAGCCAACGGCGTCTGCAGGCTGCAAGCGTAAAACAATGCATCCACTGAGGCCAAAATTGGGGACAAGTTTTCCGTTCAATCCTGGTGACGAAACACTGCCTAGCTGGCATTCAAATCAATGTTTCTCTGCAGATGAGTTGAAACCAAAACGGCTTGGTGCGTATGAATGTGCGTGCAATGCAGCTGTTGAGTCAATGTCATCGTGCAATAGGCAAAAAAGCGACAGGAAACTACAACGCGAGTGGCCAAGCCTCCATACAGTCGGTGAGTCATAGTGACTGGCGCGGTCTTTTATTCAGAAGGAAAAGGCCCTGGGGCGTCCTCCACTGCTGGTTATGTCAGCCTTACAGCGGCCACAGCGAGCGCTTGCCACACCTGACCTCAGAAGTTCGGTCTCCCAATTTTTTAGCGGGTCCCACCGAACAACAGATTAAGCCCGCCCCCAAAAGAACCTCGACTTACTCCGAAGTGCTCTGACAAACGGCTTAAAAGTCGCCTCCCTGGCTCTCCGGTGAAAGGAAACCTGGGGTCTCTCTCTCAATTCACTTTCTCTTCCCTTTCACATTCGTTGTCTGGAACTTGTTGCTACCTGATTCGCCGCCCATTCTGGCAGCACCCGTACGAAGTCGCTGTATTTCAAAAAGCGCAATCAACATTTCATCTTCTCAGCAGCAAGCAAACACGACAGATAGCAACCCCATTATGTCTGAAGGCGGAGGAGCTCAAACTCAGACGCAGACCCATACTCAAGCGAGTTCGTCTGGTAGAGGACGAAGAGGCAGATCCGGGAGAGGTAGAGGGGACCGGGGTTCTGGCAATGGTGGTCGGCAAGGGGGTAGGAATGGCGCTGCCAATTCTCAACACCAGAACCAGGACCACAACCAGGCGACACCGTCCTCCGAAGCAGTCTCAGCATCCGCGCCCCAAGGAAGTCCCCAGGAATCAGCGCCATCCAGCTCAGTAAGGAGAGGCAGGGGCCGTGGTGTTTCACGAGGAGGCCGTCGGGGCGCGGGGGTTCGTGGTGGCTCCGGAGTTGCAGCGCCAGTACCGGGGACTCAACGGACGTTCGGTGGTCGTTTAACGACAAGTGCCAACGCCGACGATAATTCTTTGGCCGTTCTGAGCGCTGATGCCCCGGACTTTGTTCCTGGGCAATCTGTCTCCCAGAGAGCGTAAGTCTGATATTCTCCACCGCATAAGTTTCCTACCACTGACTCGAGAAAGCACGCCTGCTCCAAAGCAGAAGAAGCCTCAATATCCCTCGGCGCCAAAGTCCACGGCTGCGGACTTGCCTACGCGCATTCACGAGGATATCAGTCATGGCCAGTACGAATGTGTCATTTGCTCTGGCGAAGTACTACGCCCTTCTCGCGTCTGGTCATGCACCTTGTGCTGGACAGTGCTGCACTTGACCTGTGTCAAGAAGTGGTATACCAGCCAGCTCAAAAAGGACGACGACACTCGCTCCTGGCGCTGCCCAGGTTGCAATTCCAATTTGACAGAGGAGCCCACTTCCTATCACTGTTGGTGTGGCAAGGATATCAACCCCAGAAACGTTCCGGGGCTGCCTCCTCATTCTTGCGGACAGACTTGTTCGAAGCCGCGGTCGACGTGCCCGCATCCATGCTCTCTCGAATGTCACGCCGGGCCATGCCCGCCCTGTACGCTGATGGGCCCGACCCAATCGTGCTTTTGCGGCAAGCACGAAGTTACGAGAAGATGTAGCGAGACTGATTATGGGAACGGATGGAGTTGCAAGGAAATCTGTGGGGATTTGCTGCCATGTGGTGAGCACTTCTGTGCAATGCCGTGCCATCCTGGCTTGTGCGGTAGCTGCGAAATCCCTGTGCAGGTGCGATGCTATTGCGGAAAGGAGCACAAGGAGATTCCATGTGATAGAAGGGGCGACTTGGAGATGTCTTTCAATTACGGTCAAGTCACCTGTTCCGAATCTGACGACATTTCCGAGGAAAGCTGGTTCGATGGATCCTTCGATTGCGGCGCAAACTGTGGAAGGAAATACGACTGCGGGAAGCACGAGTGCGAGAAGACCTGCCATCCTCAGGATGAAGTCTCGGCACACTGCCCGTTCTCCCCGGACGTTGTCTTGGATTGCCCATGCGGCAAGACTGCGCTGGATGAACTACTCGACCAGCCGAGACAGTCTTGCCAGGACAAGATTCCGCACTGCAAGAAGACTTGTGGAAAGACGTTGTCGTGCGGCCATCAATGCATCGACACCTGCCATATAGGTCCTTGCAACCCGTGCCGGCAGATGATGGACATCGCCTGTCGCTGCGGCCGCACCATCAGCCCCTCCCTCTGTCACCAGGGCGACATCGCCACGCCCATGTGTATGAAGGTATGTCAGGCACAGCTCAACTGTGGCCGTCACAAGTGCGGCGAACATTGCTGCCCCGGAGAGAAGAGGGCGATCGAGCGGCAGGCTGCCAAGAGGAAGCATAGACAGCAAGCTGCAGAAGAGGTGGAGGCAGAGCACATTTGTGTTCGTGTCTGTGGAAGAACACTCAAATGCGGAACGCATCAGTGTTCTCAGATCTGCCACTCGGGGCCATGCCCAAGCTGTCTTGAAGCCGTCTTTGAGGAAATCAGCTGCGCGTGTGGCAGAACCGTTCTCCAGCCGCCTCAGCCTTGTGGTACACGACCCCCTGAGTGCCGCTTCGACTGCACAAGAGCACCTCAATGTGGACACCCTTCGATCAAGCACAACTGCCATCCTGACGACGTTTCGTGTCCGAAATGCCCATTCCTCGTGGAGAAGGCTTGTATCTGCGGCAAGCAACGAATGAAGAATCGGCCCTGCTGGTTGGAGGAGACTCGGTGTGGTCTCCCTTGTGGCAAGAAGCTCAAGTGCGGGTAAGTAAGGCCAGTTTTAACTAGATTGACGCATACTGACAACAGAATAGCACCCATACTTGTAGAAAGGAGTGTCACCGCCCTGGAGAATGTGAAGACGCCGATATCCCGGGTTCCCACTGCGCTCAACCGTGCGGCAAGACGCGCAAGTCCTGCGAGCACGCCTGCCAGGACTCGTGCCACGCCCCTTATCGTAAGCCTCTTCAGAATAACCGTCCTATCACCGTCTAACATCCATTTCAGCCTGCAAAGAAGACCGTCCATGCCAGAGCAAGACCTTCGTCACTTGCGACTGCCAGCACCGCAAAAAAGAAGTCAAATGTCTCGCAACGAAAACCAACGCGACACCCGAACGCGACATCCTCAAGTGCGACGAAGAGTGTCTCCGGCTCCAACGGAACCAGCGCCTCGCCGCCGCCCTCAACGTAGACCCGGACCACACCGACGACCACGTCCCCTACTCGGACACCACCCTTAAGCTCTTCCGCGACCTCTCCCTGACCTGGGCCCAGAACCAGGAACGCGAGTTCCGCGTCTTCGCCTCCGAGCCCTCCGAGAAGCGCCTCCGCTTCAAGCCGATGCCCAAAGTACAGCGCGCGTTCCTGCACAACCTGGCAGCGGACTTCGGCTTCGACTCGGAGAGCCAGGACCCGGAGCCGCACCGCCACGTCTCCATCTTCAAAACA
Organism: Colletotrichum sansevieriae; assembly: GCA_026260285.1. Taxonomy (NCBI): domain Eukaryota; kingdom Fungi; phylum Ascomycota; class Sordariomycetes; order Glomerellales; family Glomerellaceae; genus Colletotrichum; species Colletotrichum sansevieriae. The sequence continues at coordinate 17,896 of JAOQIF010000035.1, forward strand.
CCCCGTTTCATCTCCGCCCCGAAGAAGACGCTGGCGCAGTGCGTCAAGATTCGCTCCGACGCCGCCAAATCCTCCGCAGCCGCCTCCTCGTCCTCGGCAAACGCGTCTGCGGCCCCGGATCCTTTCAACGCGCTCCTCCTCACCGCCCCGCGCTTCGGCCTGACCATAGACGAGGTCGAGTCCGCTCTCGCCTCCCACCTCAAAGCGCACAATACGCTCTCCTTCACGACCTCCTTCCTCCCCTCGGACGAAATTCTCATCCGCGCCGTCCCCGTAACCTCCTGGGGTACGACCCCCTCAGCAGTCGAATCCACCCTCGCGAACCTGAAACCCCTCGTGATCCGCACCGTCACAAAGGAAGGCCTCGCTGCCTCCGCGATCCTGGTCAACGCCGACGCCAACCTCAACGTTCTCCGCCGCGAGGGTGCCACCGCCGGCGCCGGGGGCTGGAACGCCGTCGTCGGACGCGCCGCCGCGCAGCGTAGGACGCTTGCGCCGGTCAAACCCGCAGAGGCGCGCCCGAGCAGCGGATTTGTCAGCTTCTCGAAGCTGGCGCGGAAGAAGGTTGTCGAAGATTCTGTGGCAGACGATTGGGAGGCTGCTGCTGCTGCTGAGGAGGAGTGAGGCGATGATCGACGCATCGACTCAGCCGAGGACGTTGACTGTCTCTGGGATGAAGCCAGGGGACAAGGCTCGGTTGGTTCGCCTTGTTTTTCCCACTGTCACATGTCTTCAATGAGAAACGGAGAGATATCGCAGTAAGTAAAGCCTTTGGATCATGCGGGATGAATAGATAGACAGCATCGTTGTCATGGAAGCCCCAAAAGGGTAGTTCAATCCAGCAAACAGGCTCTTCAAATAAATATCAGAAAACAAAGAGGAATAAAGTTACCATCAAGATTCTTCATGCGCTCTAGGCGTGCAATACACGGGATAACCAACGGCCTTCCCATATACCCACGTCTCTCACACACAACAATCCCCCGACATGCAAGGCTTATCTCATAGACCCCTTCAGTTCTAGTTGCGCTAAGCCACTGGTAGATGTTCCCGGTAGTGCGTAAAAAGGCAGGGTAGTCCCGGTTGTATGATCTCGAACGTCACTCGGCGACGGAGTCGAGGAATGGTACGCCTTCGTTTCCTCATCCACGACGGAAGCAACGAAGAAAACGGTTGACCCGTGTCCGTGGTCGCGAGTCGTCCACGTTAGGATTCAAGATGGCTCAGCCGTGTCTTTGATAGGAGTGTTCACGCGGCCTGGCTTCCCTTGTCCACTTGAGCCCCCGCACCCGTGCCGTATGTACGTATACACATTGCCTCATATACAGCAAACAACCGGGAGAACCCAGTATTTGCCATATTCGTTGCTTCATTATTTAAATGCTACGTCTAAAATGTGCTGTAGCATCCCTGCCCATCAGGCGCCGGGGGGGTATCATTCTAGGGACCATCGTGATGGTTATTAGGTGGTAGGTGCCGCAGATCCTTAGCCGTGTTGTCTCCTGACCAATCTCGCGCGAAGTTTGCTTTCGCGAGCGTCGATCTCAAGCCTTCTCCTCATCCTAATTGCAGCGAAAGCGTTTCGACACGATTGACAAGACAGAGTCTTGGCTCGCCTCCGCTTCCAGGATCTGAGCGACGTGCTTCCTGAACAGCCTTTCCTCTTCAAGGTACTCTTCCTACAAGCGCTGTTTCTCCTCTTTGCTGGCTACACCGGTGACATTTGTCAAGAAGTCTGATATCGCCTCGAAGTAACCCTCCTCGAGCACGCTCGAGTTGTGGTCGCCAGCCGGTAGGGGTTTCCAGACTTTTGTGGGTGCAGTGGACAGTTCGTAAAGCTGGCGCATGTGACGAGGTCTGAGACATGGGTGTTAGCCTAATAACGGTGACATCCAAGACAAAAACATCAGTTTGCGTGAGCAGCGCTATATCAGACTCTGGTCGAAGATTCAAATCAAGCATCCCGAAGGATTCATATTTTGTGGGTGGTGACTTCAGATCATCATATCCGCAGGTCGAAGAAGAATAAATAAGGAGACGTTGTGGACTCACGGAACAATCTCATCCTGAAGACCAGAAAGGAACAGGATGGGCACCGAGGTGATACTGGGAATTACGGACTCGCTTGGCCAGACTTGATGACACAACAGCGTCAAATACTTGGCCGGGGGCAAAACGGAGGGGATCAGCTTGCGCATGGAGAGGAACGTGTTCTCCAAGATAAGACCTGCAATATCGCCGTTCTTTTGGTTCTTTGCGACAAGCTTGATCGACACAGCTCCGCCCAAACTCTGGCCATAAACGATCAGCTTATGATCGCTCGTCTCTGCGCGCGAGCGCAGGTAGTCTAACGCCGTTTGGGCGTCGAGGAAAAGACCGGACTCGTCTGGGTCGCCGGTGGAAAGGCCGTAGCCGCGGTACTCGAGCATAAAAACATTGCAGCCGATGAAGTTTATCAGCATGCGAGCAATGGGTAAGCGGTGACCGATATTGCCGGCATTGCCATGGAACATCAAAATGGTGACATTGGAGTTGTTTCCACCACGGGGCCCGCGGATGTAAAACGCCGAAAGCTTTTCGCCGTCGTTGGTCGGTATGACCAGTTCTTCAAAATCCTTGATTCCGTACTGTGAAGGTCGTGGGACTTCGGTGCGGGAGTTCGGGGGCATATGCGAAGGGTAGATCAAAGCCCTGGAGAGCAGAGGATGATTAGCTTGGTTGTGGGGTGAGGTCGGAGTGGTGCGTCACATGGACACGAGGTTTCGGAAACCACATACTTTTGCTTGAAGTAGAGGAGGGTAGTCAAGATAACCGCGATGCCCTGTGTTGCAGAAGAACCTGTTAGCACCAGACGCTAGCATGGTAGTTGAGCCACCGTCTCGGATGAGCGAGTGCCCAAGAGGAGGGGTAGCAGACAGGAAGGTTGAAGTATCGGTGAGAAAAGATGGGCAGTCCGTAGGACGAGGAGGCAGGAATGGCCATACCGTCGAGGCTATGGCTGGTAGCCGCAAGTATCCGCCAACAGTACTGAGCATAGAGACAGTCTGCTCAAGATAACTGTTGGAGGAGGATGACGACGCAGAGTTGGAGGAAGACATCGTAGGAGCCTTACGTCGCGGAGAGGAAAGGTGGAGGAAAGATTATATTTCGCTCGTGTTGCTGGACCAGTCGGCGAGCCCTCAATTGGAAAGGACCTGAGCACTTCGATGGGGAAGGCAAGGCCCGAAGCGATCAGGAGAGAGCGGAGTACCTTAGGAGGCGGTGGAGGGCGACGCTAGCGGAAGACAAGTTGTGCGAGAAGTACTTTTGGTTGCGAATTGGGCGGCGCGAGGTGGAAGGGGTACCGATGATTTGTTAGGGCGCAAGTCGGTATGAGAGGCCAGAGGGGACCTGAACCTGGCACGCTCGGCTCAGCGAACAGGGTCGAACCCGAGAACCGGAGCGGTGTCAACGTGTTGAGCGCTGATCTGTCCACTGACTGAGTTCCTTTCTTGTTATGTACCCTACGTGCCGCGATTCGTGTTGCAACTAAGATTGTCACTTGCGGATGGCGGCATTGACAGCGGAAGACGGGAAATGGTTGGTAGTGCAGTTGGTTTTCTTCAGCCAGGCCGCATGATGCAAGTCAGAAAGGAAACCGCGTTAAGGCGGGAGCTGGTAGCCGTGCGGCCTGCCGGGTGCGTGTGGGCGGCTTTCGTTTGGGGTCGCAGCGATGCTGTTGGGGCTGGAGTGCTGTGTTCAAGGCAGAGGGTGTCCCAGGCGCTCTCCTTCAATGTGTATCGAAATTCGAATCGGTGGATGGTGTCGGGGGTAGCGACGCGGGGCGGGTCGGCGGGTCTCCTGAGGCTTGTCGATGCCGCAGCTGACCTGATTTGGTGGTTGCCGGCAGGGTGCTTTCGCTTTCGGAGGTCGGCCAAGCCTTTTTGGAAGTTGGCGGAGCTTTGGAGACAATCAATGTCATTAATGGAGACCGAAAGATACGATACGATCGGCAAGGAATCAAGGATAGTGGGAACGCTGGACGCGAGATACCTTTATTGTGAGGTTCCGAAACGCGACGTCCAGCACGAAAAGAGAGGATATCACAAAACCTAAGTCATTGATAAATGTGCTGCAGTGGGCGTTGGTTGGTCGACATGACCCCGTTACGACGCGGACAGACGCGTTGATAGTCTGGGTTGGTTTCATTGCATTTGTTGTCAAACGCGCCTAGCATGAAGCAGTAAACAGCTTATTGCATGGCCGACGATCCGTTATTCGAATTGGAGATGGAATGCTTGCCGAGCTCACCAGATAACATAGAAGCCATTACTACATGAAGGTACCTTGCCAAACACAGCGAGCCCCTATTGGCATTGAGACGGGTCTTTGCTCAACTGTATCTTTCCCCAGAGACACCCCCCTCTGTCTGTTATTGGAGCTAGAGGTAGGTAGATGGCGGCGGCAACGCTTTTGACAGGGAGAGCAAGAGTAAGACGCAACCTGGTGGGGGAGCTCTGCCGCTCAAAATGGGAAGCCCTTCTCGGGGAAGTAAAGCTTCCAAGGAACCCGAAACTCCGTGTAACTGATGATAGGGAGCTCCCAGCTGACAGCAATTGTGCACCACTCTACGTAATAACCCGCCATCCACCCACCACAGCGGGGAGCTCATTCCAATTCCCACTAGATCTCCCGCTGCTGCTAAGACCTCGACCGTCCTAATCTAGCTACGGGAGGCGAGACATTTGAGCCATTTCAATCTCGTCAATGGTGTTAGTATAGATTGGCCCGTCTGAGGTGCGACGCGCGGGTCCGTCGGTTGTCCTCGCACATCACTTGAGCTTCAGGTGCGAGGCTCGCGGGTGAAAAATGTGGCTCGGACAATCGAATGGCAAGTTATCCCAAAGACATATATACCCCTTGAATCGATGTTATAAAGCTTTCTGTTCGACCCAGAGATCGCCTTGCATCGCCAGCAAACGCACTGCAAGTCAGGGGCAGTCCACATGTTGGACGTCCTGCCATGCCATCGACGATCAGACGCCCGAATCTTTACGTCTGTTTGTTCGCTAGAGCAGATGTGGGCCACGCAGGGAGGGCGTGTCCATACTGCTTCAGAGAAGCCTCAAACGCAAGCAAAAGGAACGTCGAAGGATTTCGAGCAGCTGCATCCACTTTAGCAAAGGAACGACACCCTTTTCGTCTGTTCTATTAATTCGGATCTTGCATCCAGCCCCCAACACAAGCAGCTCCCAACAGTAGTCCGCTCGTCTTCCCGCTCGTCAACTTAGACGCGCGCCTTGGAGGGGGCGCACGCTGAAGACAGCCTCTTTCTCCCACAAGTTTGCGTTGATGCACTGCAAATGGGGGCTGGGCCATCTCATGCAGCCCGCTAATCAGCGTGCCGGAAAACGATGTGACGGCGCCAGAGATGTCGGCCTGGACTCTGGAGGCCCAACGCGGCGGCAGCAGCCGTTCCATGCCTCTGGGACGACTTCGTCATCCCATTTGATTCGCAGTGTAAGCCGACGGATAGGGACAGGGGCTTCGTTTGGTCCGTCTCGTGTGGCCGCCGCAACTAATCTGGCACCGCATACTCTGACCTGACCTGGCCTGGCCTGGCCTGGCCTGACCTCAGAGTGCCTTTTCCATCAAGTCCCCGGGCCCCCAAGGAGGAGTGTGGCCCAGCCCTGGTCGTAGAAGCCGAATCGCCCCCAGAATAGAAGCTGTGCAGAAGGTCATCCTTTGCGGTTTACCCCTGAGTTCGCCTTTGACCAGCAAGGGTTTCTCGTCCCCTCCCGTGAAACCGCGGCAGACGGGACCGGGGACGAGGACAAGACATGGCAATTCCGTCGAGCGTCCGGAATGTTGCCCTATCGGGTCTATCTGTTGTGAGGTTGTCTATGCGAAGCTGGTCTTTCGATGACCTTGAGCCTGAGCGAAATGGCAACTCTAGGTCAGGGCCTCGGCAGCTGTGAAATAGTACAGCAGCTAATAAAGCAGCTAGGCTTTGGCTCAACCTTGCTAAGAACGGAAGACATGCGGCGATCTGGCTTGCGTCTCCCATTTCCACATGAGTTCGCCCTGTGAAGAAACGGGCGAAGCGCGGGGGCCCCGGTCTGCGGTGCCAAATGCTGGACGCCACGAAGAAAGCGGGAGGATCTTGACGGTAAGGGACTGTCGTGCTCCTGCTGCTCAATGTCTCCATATCGTCCACCGTCTTCCCGCCCGAGTGAGGCGACCGATGCAACCACACCCACCGTTCTCACCCTGCCCACAATGATTGGTTGGCTTGGAAGTTTACTATCATCCCAATTTAAGCCAATCAGCCGCGCTCCTCATCCATGTTTTGGAGTGGAGGACCGCGGTTTCCCTGGGATACCGCCCGTCAACGGAAAAAGAGAGGGAGGGAGTAGGGGTGCGCCTAGCAACAGCATGTCGAGCTGCCCAACACGATGCACTCCAGGTCTCCACGGCCAAAGAAGAAGCAGACGAAGAAGAGAAAAAATTCCACTGCGAAAAGTTTCGCTCGATTCCACTTTGTTTGCATAGACTTTTGCAGTGCAGCAGCTTCACAGCTCTCTCTCAACTACGCTCATCTTAATCTTCGTTTCCCGGAACCAGTAGCTCGGCGCGCATATTCTTCAGACGAGAGCAATCTCATCCCCAAGTCCTGTCTCTCTCAGCACGGTCGACTTCGAATAGCTTTTGGCCTAATTGCTGCGCCATTGCCCCTCGATTCGACACACCACCAGCTCGCTGGCGTTCCTTCGCAATATCGCAACTCTCACTCACAGTCCTTGGCTCACTCCAAAAAGAACAACATCGCCCAGCTCGGATTCCTCAGTCTCCAGGAATTTTCACTCGCCGGCCTCTTGTCACTCATCATCGCCTGCATTTGGCCCTTTTTTCTCTTGGGTAAAGAGATTTGCCCGCGTTCCTCAGCTGCTTCCATCTTCCAACACGTCTGATGCGCGAAGCAAATTCTCGCCCCTCCATTCCGCCGCCCCTGCCGACCAAGTCCCCCCTGAACCCCTCCAAGTAAGGGATTCCAACATTGGACATCGCCGACGCAACAACGTCTTTGAGACGCGAAACCAACACGGAGAGAGGCCCCTGACATCTCGAGCTGAACTCTGACTTCGTTTGCGCCCCCGAGCCCACCGTCTCGCCATCCCCCTCGTTCTTTCGTTATTTCTTTCCTGTCAGCTGTCTTCTGCCGCCAACAAACATACCCAGCATCAACAAACCACACACGCACACACTCACAAGCACGTCCAACGAAAGCAACGTTCACTCACCGTGTCGCCCCGTCCATCATCCTGCTAGTCTTCGCATAGCCGCTACCTGACGGATTACCAACGTCCTTTCAGACTCAAGCTCCCAGCTCTTAGTCTCGTCCCCAATTTTGCCCTGTCTTCTCCTACAAGGCACGTCCCGGCTTGCATTGCAGTCCACCTCTCGACGATCCCCCGAACTCGCCAGTCCGGCCAGTAAGGCTTCGTCCTCTATCTGCAGTCTGCAAATCCGTCTGCCGACATATACACCACGGCCGTTCCGTCGCCTCCCCAAGTCGCCCTTCGTCCTCTTCCGTTAAATACCGCGACCCAGTCAGAACCGTTCTCAGCCCAACGTCTCGCGCCCAATAGCAGCCCATCGTAAGGACAACACATCATCGTACAGCGTCGCTCCCATCATCATGGTGTCCTTCTCTTGTGAGGTATGTCGCCGCCCTTTTCTTTAGCCCTCGTGGGGGGGGGGGGGGGGGGGGGGGGGGGGGGGGGGGGGGGGGGGGGGGGGGGGGGGGGGGGGGGGGGGGGGGGGGGGGGGGGGGGGGGGGGGG
>JAOQIF010000035.1:25727-129662 GCA_026260285.1 Colletotrichum sansevieriae
GCCCGTTTTTTTTGGCCCAGTCCCCCCCCCCCCCCCCCCCCCCCAAGGGTCCCTTTACCTCTCTGTACAACCCCCGTCGGTAGCCCCCCCGAGGATCCCCATGATGTCTTATTATAACCTCCAGACCTGACATAACATCCTCACACCACACACCTTCCACACACAACCAGGCACAAGACACACACCCCTCCAGCAACGGAAACAAACACCCCTCCACTTCTTCCCCTTGGACATTGTCTTTAATAGCCACTGTCTCGTTCCGTCCCTCCCTCGCCTCCCAGACCATACACCCCTCTCCAACCTTCAAGAACCCAATTATCTTCCCCGACCAACTCCTGCGCAACATCACTGACCTGTCTCTTTACTCAATCACAGTCATGTGGTGATGTCTTGACCAAGAAGAAGCTCGACCCGCACAGAAACCGTTGTCGAGGCGCCACCTTCACCTGCATCGATTGCATGGTATACTTCCCGGGCACTGAATATCGTTCCCATACCGTAAGTTGCACCAGTCCTTCCAACGGGCGCCGTCGTCCAAGCTAGACATGTGCTAATTCGGCCCCAAGAGTTGCATGAGCGAGGCCCAAAAGTACCAAGGAGCACTCTACAAGGAAAAGAACAACAAGAAGAACAACAACAATAAGGCGAACAACATCCTGCCGCAAAACGTACCCCTCCCCGAACCCGAACCCATGGCTCAGCCCGCGTACGTTGAAGACGTCCCCGAGGACGTCTTCGAGACCTACGAATACCAGGGCGGCGGCAGTGATGACGGAAACTCCCCCGCCGCTCTCCCTGAAGCACCTACGCCTCCCTCCGCCGCTGCCAACGATGGCCATGTCAACGTTTTCGATTTTCTCGACGCATCGGCAACACCCAATGCATCCACCCTCCAACTGGGCCAAAGAGAAGCAAACGAGGAAACGCAACTGGTTCGCTATGAGGCCAGTGCTTATCTCGATGAGTCTGGCGAGATGGTGGACGAGGACCCCCAGGCTCTGGTCCAGTACGGCACCGGCGCCATTCCCCTCGACCCCTACGAGACGCCCGCCCCCAAGCATGAGAGAAGGAGGAAGGACGGAAGCGAGAAGAAGGACAAGAAGCGCAAGCGCCTCCACGTCGACACCGACCAGATGATGATTGACGCACCGCCCACTCTCGCCCACTCCGGCCTCACCGGCGGCATCAACCGCATGATGCGCCCCGTCTTCCCTCCCTCGCCCGACTTCTCCGGCGGCGACGCCGACCCGTCTCCCCTCAGCCCGCTCAAGAAGACCAAGCATTCAAAGCATAAGAAATCCGAGGGTGGCATTGGCAACAACCTCCTGTCTCTGATGAACATCCACACCAGCAACAACAGCAAGACCAAGGCCAAGAAGCGCAAGACCACGTCCTCCACCAAGAAGCACTCTTCCCACCGTCATCGTGATGGCGAGAAGGCTCCCAAGCTGATCGAGTACCGCCCCGGCTCCCGCGATAGCAAGAAGGACGGCGATGACGGCAACCAGATGGTCGTGTACCGCCCGCGTGCCGATCTCTTCCTCTCCTTCGTCAACAAGGGCCCCGAGAGCGAGCGCGGCTGCAGCATGAACAAGGCCCTGAAGCGCTTCCACCGCGAGCGCGACTCTTCCAGTGACGGGCGTGGCAAGGTAATAGAGGAGAAGGAGCTCTGGCGGTCCCTGCGCATGAGGCGCAACGATCGCGGTGAGATCGTTCTCTTCACTGCATGAGAGGCCGTTCTGTCTTCAAATTACTCAGTTCATTATCGTGGACGGACAGGGGTCATCAGGCAGGGGAAACTCATAAAGGATAACGGAGTTTTGAGCGTTTGCTGTTTCTTTGTTTGCAAGTAATTTTTTTCGGAATTGCACTTTGGCACATGATACCTTATGGGATGGAATAGAGAGCCATCGAGCCCGGAGCGGAAACGGAATCGGGCCCAAGGGAGGACCGTTGGCGGGGTGGTGTTTGGATCTTTGTCTTGGTCGACGCCAGGATCCTTTTCGTTTTCTCTCTCACTTCTCTGGGTGCCCCCATAGTCATGACCACATGCTCCTAGCTGGTCTTTGAGCTTTCACCGAGCCATCTGGTCATGACATGAGGAAATTCAGAGGAGGATTTATTCGCTTTTCACTATTCGCTGTATTGGGTAGAAAGGCCGACCGACAAGTTTTCTCTCTCTCTCTCTCTCTCTCTCATCGCACGTCTGTATCATGTAATGACTGAGGGTGTTGTGTGGTCAGTGTACAATATGCCAGCCATTCTTGGGAGCTTGCCCTCTATTCTTCGTATATATTCGATCTCATACAAATTATGCTCCGCGCCTTTTGCGTCGTTTCAATGTACACCCACTATCGGTACTGTCCGGTAAACAAACCCGGAACCAGATAATCTCCCCGCTCTTCGTCAATAATAGATGCGTATGTACAATCTTGAGAAATTCATTCCCAAATTGGACCCTCATGCAATCCTCAAAGGCAGGATGTGCTGCACCATGGCCTCCCTTCTGCACAGCGGACACTCGGGCTTCTCCCGAACCCAGTCCCCGATACAAGCCCAGCAGAAGACGTGTCCGCACTGCGTCGCCGAAGGATCCTTCAACTCCTCCAAACAAAGCGTGCACTTCCTCTGCGCAGCGCCCGAGATATACCCCATGACCTTGTCATCGCTCAGGTCATACCGCGCGCCGTCGTCCTCCTGCAACACGGGCGTATGCGTCACGGCCGCGATGTCGACCTTGCTCGCGCCGGCCCCATTTCCCCCCGGCGTCCCCGTCTCGGAGAGCAGAATCGCCGTGTTGGCGGCGAAGCCGCTGGGCTCGAGCGAGACGTCGACGTGGCCCGCCGACACGGCCCGTTCGCGGGCGGCGCGCGAGGAGGTCGAGAGGTCCGAGATGGTGGAGCGGACGTGCATGTACGACTGGACGGCCAGCTGGGCGACGAGGAGCACGCCGAGGACCTCGTAGCCCGCGCGGTCCGGCGAGTCGGGGACCTTGCGGGTGAAGACGTAGCGGAGGCCCAGCACGCGTTTGGCGAGCTCGTAGTAGGTCCCCGTGAAGTAGAACACGGCCAGCGTCACGGCGTGTAGCGGCGCTGCGGATGTGATCGAGGGGAGGTTTCCCAGGAGGTAGGATGCCAGCTTCTGCCTCGTCGTCCCCGGTTTCGTTTTCAACAGCGAGGATTGTAACGAGGCTCGGATCCGGGCGCGTACGGGCGGGAGGAGGCGGCCTACGAGGTAGGGCAGAAGAACGGATGTCGCGATGTAAGATGCCCGTCGGGAGAGCGTCGGCAGGGCGCCCGCAGGGTCGTCGTCATCGCTGGCACCAACGTGGAGTTGGACCAGGTCGCAGTATTCTTCGCCCAGCGTCCGGTTCCCAGGGAGGGTTGTGAGGCAGAGGTAGAGAGTGTCGGCGAGGAGACGGTGGAGGGTGGTCGCGGAGTGGGCGGAGCGAGCGCCAAGGAAAAGGCGGTGGAGGGACGTGAGGGTGTTTGAGAGGTGGCCCTTGTAATAGGCGTCTTTCTGGTGGGCACGAATTATGTCGGGAGCCGAGGCGTAGGGATAGGGAGATCGTGGGAGGGTTGATGGTGGTGCTTGTTGTGATGAGTCGGCCATCTTTAGCGATTGCGCATTGCGCGCTCGCGAGCTCTCTTTGGTTGGTCGAGGATCTGGATGCGCAACGTCTCTACTGCGGGACTGTTGCCAAAGAACCAGAGTTTAGGTGGATAGGATGCGGAGAGGAAGTCGGGGTCGGGTTCGTGGAGTTTATGTCGTTCGCGCGTGGATGCGTGGTGATGTTGGTTCTGGTGGCTGGAATTTGAGCCGAGGCGCTGGGAAGCTGCCGGGGTTCGTTGGGTCGGCAGGAGCTCGGCCGGCAATTGTCAGCAGCCCCAAGCAGCAAGTGTACGAAGGTAGCGGTCCGGCGCCGCACTTAAACGGGAACGAGTGCGACGGACTGGGGTCCATGGCGGCGGGGGTTAGGAGGACAAGGGGCTGGACCTACCACTTACAGTACACCGTACAACCCGGAGAATGTGAGCTCGAAGTATGTCTGACATTGGGATGAACTCGAACATCGCTTTCGTCGGATTTGCTAGATTTGGCTTCTGCTCGCATGTGCCAAATTCGAAGACGGTACTGAGCCTACTCTGATAATTGGTGTGTGTATGTGTGTGTTAGTGCTTGCGCAAAATTTAGCCGATGACACTAACATGCGATACCGGGTGGTGAGGGGTTTGATAAGACGTTCTGAGTCTCTGAAGTCAATTGACCCGTAATCCCGAAACTCCTCCGTCACGCACTTTGGGTTCGGACGCCTTACGTTTGTCAGTGAGAGGACTTGCAACTCAACCTCTTCCAACGGATTGGTCAACTCGCACTTGGTCAACTGTGCGAGTTCTAAGTTGTCTGAAAACTTGGTCCTGGATGAGTCATCTACTCGTCGCACCCCACGTAACTTTATCGTCACTGCACATCGCGGCGTGAGAGTCTTTCCATTTCATATCGTTGCCGCACTACGCTCAATGTGAGCTCAAGCAGCATCGACTTTCAAGAATCTCATGCAACTAACTTAGTACTAGTTTCCGGGAGCATTGGCCGTCAAGATGGGGCATCTCGTGACTGTGGCGACGTGTTCGTTGAATCAATGGGCTCTGGACGTGAGTTTTTAAATCCCGCCAACCTCACCATATCGACCAGTCTTTGGGTGCGACACATCAAGCTGTGATGCTTACTAACAGGAGTATCGAAGTGGGAAGGAAATGCAGCTCGCATCGTCGAAAGTATTCAGAAGGCCAAGGCTGCCGGAGCCCGACTTCGCGTCGGACCTGTAAGTTACTCACATCTCCCTCTTGAATCCATACCCAAACGGAACTATACCAGTTCCTTGTCTAGTGATCACGACATCGAGCACGCAACAACTGACTCTGTACCCAGGAACTCGAGATATGTGGCTACGGTTGCCTCGACCATCTCCTCGAGCAGGACCTCTATCTGCACTGCTTTGAGATGCTCCGCCGCATTCTCCTGGACGAGACCTGCCATGACATCCTACTCGATATCGGCATGCCCGTCCAGCACCGCAACCAGCGCTTCAACTGCCGCGTTCTCTGCCTCAATGGCAAGATCCTCATGATCCGTCCCAAGATGTGGCTCGCCAACGACGGCAACTACCGCGAGATGCGCCACTTTACTCCCTGGATGCACCCGCGCCAGACAGAGCAGTACCACCTGCCTCGTATTCTGCAAGACATCCAGGGCTCAACGCATGTCATTTTCGGGGATGCGGTGGTCTCGACGCCTGACACGTGCTTTGGCGCGGAGACGTGTGTAAGAAGACTGAAAACTTCTGGACTTTGGGGCGAGAAGCTGGGCTGACGATCGCACAGGAGGAGCTGTTCACCCCCAACGCCCCGCACATCGCCATGAGCCTCGACGGCGTTGAAATCATGACCAACTCGAGCGGTTCGCACTTCACGCTGCAGAAGCTCGACACCCGTCTGCAGCTCATCATGGAAGCGACACGCAAGTGCGGCGGTATCTACTTATACGCGAACCAGCAGGGCTGTGACGGTGACAGGCTTTACTACGACGGCTCTGCCATGATCTTGGTCAACGGCGACGTTGTGGCTCAGGGGTCGCAGTTTAGCCTGAACGATGTCGAAGTCGTCACCGCCACGGTTGACCTGGAGGAAGTCCGCGCCTATCGCTCTGCCATCTCGCGTGGTCTTCAGGCTGCGCGGTCCGATGCCAAATACGAGAGGATCCAGACTCGTTTCGAGTTGAGCTCTGAGGAGGAGGATGCGGATGTCGAGAAGCGTCCTTCCCCCCCTATCAAGCCGAAGTACTACTCTGTCGAAGAGGAGATTGCTCTATGCGCTGGATGCTACCTTTGGGATGTAAGACTACCGGCAGTGTTCCATGCGTTCCAAGCTGACAATATTGACTCTAGTACCTTCGACGATCCGGCACCGCAGGCTATCTCGTCCCCCTGAGCGGTGGAATCGACTCCTGCGCGACAGCAAGTCAGTACTCCTCAGCCTTAATTTGTACCTCCTTTTTTAACCCTTCGCAGCAATCGTGTACTCCATGTGCCGTATCGTGGTGAAGGCGGTCGAAGAGGGCAATGCCCAGGTGATCGAAGACGTCAAGCGCATTGCAAAGTACGATGGTGACGGCGTCCTCCCTAAGACGCCCCAGGCTCTCTGCAATCAAATTTTCTCGACCATCTATATGGGCATGAAGACGCAGAGCTCGGCCGAGACGCGCGGGCGCGCAAAGGATCTCGCCGAAGCCATCGGCAGCTACCACATCAACCTCGACATCGACGACGTCTACCAGGCACAGAAGAGCCTTGCCGTTAGCGCGCTCAACTTCGAACCAAGGTTCAAGGTCGAGGGCGGCACCGTGCAGGAAAACCTGACACTGCAGTGTATTCAGGCTAGAATTCGTATGGTGACTGCGTACGAGTTCGGTCAGCTTCTCCCCACCGCCAGAGGACGTCCGGGTGGCGGTGGATTGCTGGTACTTGGAAGTGCGAATGTTGGCGAGGTAAGTTCTTGTTTGACCATCTGTGAGGGCGATTTGCTGACTTGGACAGTCTCTGAGAGGATACTTTACCAAGTGAGTAATCGAAGAGACGTGAGCTGTAAGATTGACGTACTGACCCGAGCCCAGATACGATTGTTCCAGTAAGAAATTCTATTTTTCGATATCTAGCTCCGCAAGAGATCACGAAACCCGCGCAAATCATCGCCCGGGTGGCTTCCTAACCCCCCAACTGTAGACCCTGACTGACCCCTTTTCCAGGCGCTGACATCAACCCCATCGGCTCCATCGACAAGGCCGACCTCAAGCGCTTCATCGCCTGGGCCGAGAAAGACTTCGGTATCCCGTGTCTCCACGACTTCCTCACGGCGGTCCCGACCGCGGAGCTTGTACATCTTTCTTTCTTTTCCTTCCTCCCACTTCCCTCATGTCGAAGCCCCTTTTGCAGATCTCGTTTCCACTCACACAGAAGCCGCAGGAGCCCATTTCGGAGACGTACGTCCAGAGCGACGAGGTTGACATGGGCATGACCTACCAGGAGCTCACCATCATGGGCCGCCTCCGCAAGGTTAACAAGCTGGGCCCGTACGGCATGTTCCAACGTCTCGTCCACGACTGGAGCGCCGACCGCCAGCGTGGCCCCGACGACGATGCGCCCGCGTACGACCCGAAGCAGACGGCCGAGAAAGTCAAGAAGTTCTTCCACTTTTACGCCATCAACCGTGAGTTGTTTATTTGCGCTGTGGCGACAAACAATTGCACTACCGCCGCCAAGACTAACGACATTGGGCCAATAGGACACAAGATGACGACGCTCACCCCGGCACTGCACTGCAATGACTACTGTAAGTCTACGGCCTGGCCGATCGGGTCGTTGACGTTTTAGCTGACGAAGTGCAACATTAGCTCCCGACGACAACAGATTTGACCTCCGTCCCTTTTTGTACCCTCCGTTCTGGAAGAGCTGGAGTTTCAAAAAGATTGATATGGAACTGGAGAAGATTGAAAAGAGGAAGGTTAAGAAGGCCTCGGCATAGAAAAGTCCCCCTTTCCGTGTATGGATGGGTCTGGACTGTAGAGACTGAGGAGGAGTAGAGGCGGGAGAATAGTGGCATTCCAATGTCACCCGGAACCCGATGATTTCAGCCCCGATCTAGGGTCTTTCTGCTTCCTAGAACGCGCGTAAGTGAGGCTTCAATCACGTTCGCTTAGATTTCGGTGATGATCCCAACTAAGAAGATTATCCAATATCCCGTTTCCCCCAAATGATCCCCTCGGCTGGGCGTTTCCCCAGTATTGAGGCGCAAAAGACTAAAGAGCCCCCCGTCGTCGAGCGCCGGGATGGCGGGCGGGAAGTAGGCCGCAAAGAAAAGGGCTTACGAAGTCAGATCCGACGTCGATCATCCAAGTATCCTCCGCAGGCCCAATCAGTGGCTTCACAAAGTGATGGCATCGGATCCGGAGGTGTTCTGGGATTGATTCAAAGACGCGTGGGTTCGCAATTAATGAGAATTTGCTCGGTGGCAGTTGGTTCGCATTCGCCCCAGATTGCACCGCCCCGAAGCGGAGATTCATGATCTGGGGCAAATGCGAACCAAACACCTTCCATCTCTTGGACATTCGACTGAACCTCACACTCTTCTTTGGCGATACTCATAGCAAAACGACAAGCTTCTGCACTGACTGCCAAGACGATGCCAAGACTTTCGATCCACGGGGAGGAGGAGCCTCTTGTGTTGTTTCTCGATGTGGCGGCGTTCATCCGGAACAGCGACCCAGCTTACGATCCACTTGACGAGAATTGGATGAACCACCAGCAGTCTAGGGCATGAATGATACGAAGTCGGTGACTACGACGGGTGATGCATGGCCCGTCGAGGTCTGCAAGCGATGGGGCGAGACTCTGTGAAGGCGGTGTTGGTCCTGAAGGAAAAGAAAAAAAAAAAAAGGAGAGAGGAGGACTCGGTCATGAAAGGGCAAAAATCACTTATAAGAGGATGTTCGAATCCGACATCGACAAGACTTGAAGGAAGTCACCAAGCCAGCCTGAATCAACAGATAATCAGACCAGCACACTCTCACCCAACATATACAATCTTTGCAAAACACCAAAGAAACAACAGGTACATCACCACTCGTTTCAACCACCAAAACTGCACTCCTCCACTCTCCTCCTGACTTCGTTCATGCTCGGCGCCGCTCACCCGGGCCACCAAGAGGAGTCCCACCCGGCCCTCCTCGGCCAGAACAATAAGGAGGCCCGCGCCACGGTCCGTCCCCCGCGCCCAGACCATCGACTACCAGCGCGCCGTCCGCAAGGCCAAGCGCGACGTCGACAGCGCCGGCACTGGCCACAACCAGACCTCCCTGCACGTCGGCATCGACACCCACCCCGGCCCCCGAGATCTTCGGCTCCAACCACACCTGCATCCTCAACTCCGAGGCGAGATTGGCCCCTTCTGGACCAGGGGCGAGTACATCCGCTCCGACCTCCGCGACGGCGAGCCCGGCGTCGACGTCATCCTCGACGGCCATTTTATCGACGTCGAGACCTGCGAGCCCATCACCGACACCTACTGGGATCTGTGAAACTGCAACTCCACCGGCGTCTACTCTGGCGTCCAGGAGAGCTTCAACGGCATCGGCGACGATGCGTCCAACCTAAACAAGACCTTCCTCCGTGACGTCCAGAAGGCCAACAACAATGGTGTCGTGCAGTCCCAGACCATTATCCCCGGCCACTACTCTGGCAGAATCACCCACCACCACATGGTAAGCGCCCAGCTCATCTTTATTCTTTGTAGTCCATCATACTCACATATCACAGGTCGCTTTCTTGGACGCCACCGTCCTGCCCAACAACACCCTGTCTTCCTCTCACGCCGTCCACATCGGCCAGCTCTTCTGGGACCAGGACCTCGTCGAGCAGGTCGAGATCCCCTACCACTACAACACCAAAACCGTCGACATCACCCTGAACGCTGACGAGCAGGTCGTCTCCGACGAGCTCGGCACCACCACCGACTCCGACCCCTTCTTCCAGTACGCCCACCTCGGCGACGCCGTCGAGGACGGCCTCTTCGGCTGGATCACCATTGGCATCAACGGCATCGCCTCCTACGAGACCTCCTACAGCTTCGAGTACACCTCTTCCGGCGGTGTTGCCGTCGAGAACGCTGCCGGAGGCGGTGCCGGCGGTGCCCCCAGCGGTACAGGTATGCCTAGCGGCTCTGCTCCTCCTGCTGCCTCCTCGACTTCTGCTTAAAGGAGGTTCGAGACGAGTAGGAAGTTGAGTGATGATGGAGCGTAAGCAGTGTTTTCTTTTCCGTTCTACTCTTTTCTAGACGGAAAAGCTGCGACAAAACTTCGGAGCCCACATGCACAAATGCGTCGGATCGGACATATGTGCTTTGTACAAGATGAATGAGGATTTCTCCCCACCGCGCGTCGGCTTTACGGACGTGCCTTGAGTCAATTTTATTTGATGAACACCATGCGTCGGCGCGGACGTATCTTGGTTCATGATAATGATACCCCCTTTTTCAAGCGCGTTCCCTCACTCCCTTTCTTCCATATAGAGATAGCAAATGCATATCCCGCTAGGGAATTCCAAACGTCATGGTTTTCAGTGTATGAGTGAAGAGTCTGAAGTCTTGAGAAGTCCATGAGAATCTCCAATGGTTGTGGAGCTCGATTTGGAGTCATCCCTGTCAACTCGAGAGCTGTGCCGAGATGACCCTGAACTATACGAATCCCGACTTGATGTCTTTGTCTCCACGCTTTGCTTGAGATTTTATGGCGAGAATAAGGACGTGGTCATGCAGTATATGGAGAAGGAGAAGCTGGTAGACGACATGAAGGAAGTCTTGAGGACCTAGCATCGTACTTCGGGCTGGAGACAGAACTGGCGGGCATGGAGGGTAGACAAGCATGGTCACGAGAGAGAAAAGGCTTGCCACCGGCTAGCTGAGGCCCTGTCTCTCACCAAAACTGCGACGGGACTTGCGCAGAGTCGATCGGCACTCGTACTCGCGTGGTATGCCACGATACAATGCGCCGCGCGAGCCAAAATCGCCGTGGTAGTGTGCACGAAGTGTTGCAGGACGTGCCTACTTCGTGTACGGCTGTTTGCCCTTGAAACCGAGGTCTCGAAACGCGCGAGCTTGGAGCATCCCTGGTTTGCAGTATTGCGTGTCCAAGTCTGAAGGCATGGCAATAACTTAAGAAAGATGGCCGGGCTGTGGAAAGGATGGTTTAGGCTATGCCTGCTTGTGAGTGCCTAGGGACGAAAATGGAGAGGTGGAAGATGCCGGATCTGCCTAGTCCTCGACCTTGTGACAAGCACTGAACTGAATTGTGCAGTATTGGAAATGGGTTTTTCATAAATTTCAGGTTCATCTGGCAGTGTGTTTCATGAACTGGCCAAAACTTCTGACAATCTCCATAGCAAGCCGCTGGGCACGCAACGGAAGAAGCGCCTGCGTGATCACTCAGATATATATCAACATAGTGAATGCACATCGGCAGCAAGTCAGGAAGTGCTCTCTGTGGTGATCATCTGAGATTTAACTTTAGCGATCCATGAGCTACCGATGGAACTCGTCTGTGCCTACACACGATGGATCATCACGTACCGTTGGTAGTCGAGATTCAATACCTCCGCGCCTGATACTCAGATGCAGGTGCTTCAAGTTCAGACATGCCGTGCGTTTCATAGCCGCCAGTCAACTCACTTGCTTGATTTCGCATGAAGTCATCGTCGAGTCTGATACCTGCGTCCTTCACACCGATGTTGAGCCGCTGAAGCCCAGACTTTGCATCCATCTCCGCCTTTCCTTCTTGTCCATCTTCTGGCCTTTCATTGCTCTTTTAGTGTTCCCCCATAAACTTTGCGATAATCTTAAGGCGGCGGACAAGGAAGTAAACCCCTCAGATCATGAGCAGGAGGAACGCCCGGCGCCGCCACCTATACCCCCGATCTGAGCCGCCGTCAATCCTCCACCTCCATCCCCCTCTCCGCTCGAAGCCTGCTTGATTTGAACGATCTGTGTCACCGTCGCGGGAGCATTCGAGGTCATCATGGTCATTGCCGAAACTTGTGTAATCCCGGGGTCGGTAAGGACAGCCTCCACGGCTGAAGACAGTGTCACGGTGAACGGGACCGTCTCCGATGCCCGCGTGTAGTTAATGGTATTGACGGTGACGACGTCGATGGTGGCGCCGGACCTGTCCCAGCACTATCCGTGGTTTCCGCAGGTGAGACCTCGCGGACAACAACTACCTGGAGATGGGTAAGCAAAAAGCCTTGAGGTAGGTCAGTCGGGAGAGAGTACCATACCTGTGGCAGTAATGGAGCAGGCAAAGTATCCCATCTCACAAGCAGGTGCGCCTGTCTGCAACGACGAATCTACTAAACAATTCGAGCCCCTTTCGGACATATAACCGACAGAACAGCATCCTCCTCCAACATCCGGACGGCAAGCAAAATAACCCGTGGCTCCAGCACATACTGACTCTTCCCGCTCTCCCAAGACGTGGTACGGCTGGGAATCAATGTGACCGATACCCGTCAAGACATGCCCAAGGCTTTCAGAGAGCTCTCTGACAGGCATATATACGACAGAAGATATGAGAGAAACATGCTGGTAACTCGGGCTGCGAGTGGTTGACACAGGGCCAAACCATTGCGACAGACGAAACCCTGCCTGTAGAGCATTGTAAGGTAGACATTTCCCTGTTGTCTAAGATGCGTGGGGCAGAACGGAGATTGGATGCAAGAGCATGCCTGGTAGAACTATAGGTCAATCCCATGTGAATGCATCGTGGCAACGAGCTTCAAGCGAAGGTCAGCTGCCTCGGATTGACAAGCGGAAAAGGGTATTTGCTACTGCGTGTTGTGAAAAGGTGCATGAACAGTCTCTTTTGAGAAAAGATCCGCGTCAGCGGCTGGAGGATTGATTGCCTCCTAATGTACGTTATTCGCCAGCCTTGTCGAGGCCACCCTTATCACCAGGCCGCAGAGACCCTGCAACTTTGCTTTTCAGACGAACGACCAGAACACAGACACAGCATCAAGTGCATATGTTTTCGTAAACAGATAACTGGACGTCGTTATTTAAATATGTATGTGGGAAGAGGAGACATTCCCCCAGTGAAGAATCCGAGATTGCAGGGACGAGAATTGCTCTGGAGATTCTCTCGGACACATCAAAGTCCATGACTGATAATCATTTAGGTCTGCATAGAATAGTCACTCAATTACGTCAAAAAGTAGCCTCGTTTACCGAAAAGTCTAGTGATTGTAATTCGTACGCTCTCTATGAATTTGATACTCGTTCTCAATGCGTATAAGCCAGCATCTCCTACCCTTAATCATCTATCTCAGGTTCTCCTCCAACCATGCTTATTTTTCTTCGTGGACTTGATAAAAACTGAAATGTGCCAATCAGACTGTTCGTTGTTGGACCACGTATTGTATTCGGAACTCAGGCACCCGTGGGCTTCACGGTCGGAAAGTCACGTATCAAAGACAGGATATCGCTTCAAAACTTCGCCGCTAATTATTCTGATATCAAGATGTAGCTTCTGGCGCCTCTCGGGACATCTTGCATTCAGCCTGGGAGACTCGGCGAAAGCACTCGAGCTTCTATCTCAAGTTCCTGCCCTGCCCTACACCTTGAAAGGTTAGATCGCGCAAGATTGAAACAAGGTAGCCGAGAATAGCCGAGAATAAGGGCGTATCACAGGAAAGACAAGAGAAAGACGCATGATCTAAAACAACAACACTGTTGAGTTGTTTGTCACGAGCGGCACTGCCAGCGTACACGTGAGGAAACACAGATGATAGCGTACGTGATAGTCAGACGCTGAGGCTCGCGTGGCTGGTAGTGACGTACACAACAAGACTCAGCTCAGCATAAGCATCGTTCATCTCTCGAATAAGCGCAGTAGTAGAACCTGTCCAGGAATATAATTCCAATCTTGAGGTATCTGACTTCTCGTTGAGAAACTTCATCTCATAAACAACTTTAAAAGGGGTATCATCTTGCCCAAGACGGTCTATCCATCTAAAACATGTCTCCTGAGATTCGAACATGTCGGACGGATCATGAAGTAACCTTGTTCGCGTCTCAAGTATACTCTGGCTCACGATTGCAATCAGCTTCGAGCAAAGCAGGCTGCTCAGTAACGGTAAAACTTTGCAAAAACATGCACATATGTGGTAGTTAGTGATATATGTTTACTTTTGTTTATTTATTTGTCGTAACTTCAATTTACCCGCATCCATAATGCAAAGAGTAGACCTAACGCACCACAGGTATATAATCCCATCCGCGAGGGATGTCCCAAAGTATCATGTCATGTGTGAAACCAGAAAAACCTTTTACAACTCGTCGTGGTCCTCTCCCTTCTTGGCCTCCTTGGCCTCCTCAGTCATATCGGACTTGGTGGCAGCAGGGGCGGCTTGGCTGTCCTCGGCACCCTCCTCCTTATAGGAGACCTCGGCCTTGTACTTGCCGTTCTCCTTGATGAACTCAATGAGATCCTCAATGGAACGGGAGCCAGAGTAGGTGACGGCGTCAGCCTTGGAGCCGGCGGGGTAGAGCTTGATGGTGGGGAAGCCCTGGATCTCATCAGGGACGTCGTTGGCGGTAGCATCAACCTTCGCGATGGTAACCTTGTCCTTGAACTCAGACTTGGCGTAGAGCTCACCAAGCTGGTCATACTTGGGGGCCAGAGCCTTGCAGTGACCGCACCAGGGAGCGTAGAACTCGATCAGGACATCCTTCTTGTCGTCAAGGACAACATCTTCGTAGTTCTTGGCGACAACAATGGTGACGGGGCCATCCTGAGACTCGGGGATGGGCTCGGACTTGATGCTGGGCTCAATCTTGCCGCTGGAGAAATCCTCGACAAACTTGGCAATGTCATCGTGAGTGATCTTCTTGTCCTGGTCGAAGGGGAACTTCTGGTTCTTGACGGTCTCCTGGATGGCGAAAGAGGGAAACTTGTCGGTCTTGAGGTTGAGGTTGCCAGCGTGGGCGCCGAAGGCCTTCGCGTCAATGGTGGCGAAGTTGATCTTGCCGCGGTACTTCTCGGCGATGGGCTTGAGGTCCTTGCCAAGCTCCTCGCGCTCCTCAGGGGTCTCAGCGAAGATATAGGCGAGGGGAATGCCGGCGGACATGTAGCCAGAATAGGTCTCGGGGCCGACCTCGCCAATCAAGGGGGTGGCGGCGGTCTGAGCGAATTTCTCGATGGCCTCGGCGTCGAACTTCTCGGTGAAAGTGGCCTTGCCCTCGTCGAAAGACTTGTAGAGAACAATAGCGGGAGCCTTGACGCCCTCGGCCTCGGCAACAGCAGCATCGTTGATGCCACCGAAGAGGTAGGCGTCGCGGAGCTTGTCGGCGACCTTGGTGAAGGTCTCGTTGGAGGCCTTGTCAGAGGCGTCGATGTAGGCGACGAGGACAACCTTATCGGCAGTCTTGAACTCCTCGAGGGTGTCCTTGGTCAGGCTAGAGACGGCAGGCAGAGACTGCTTGACCATGTAGGAGGTGATGGCAGCAGCCTTGCGCTGGCCGGAGTAGGGAGAGACGCTCTCGGGGCCGCGGAAGACCTTGAGGGTGGGGTAGCCCTCCACGCCATACTCCTGGCAGAGGTCGGCCTCCTCAGTGCAGTCGACCTTGACGAGCTTGATATTCTTCTCCTTGAGGGAGGTGGCGGCTTCCTCGTACTCGGGGGCGAGGGCCTTGCAGTGACCGCACCAGGGAGCGAAGACTAGACAGAGGGTCAGCTACTGCCCGAATTGATACATAAGAATGTTGCAGATTACTTACACTCAGCAAGCACGAGGTCGTTGCTCTTGATGAAGTCGTTGAAGGAGTCCTTCTTCAACTGGGTAACATCACCGGCGGAAACCGCGGCGGCAGCAGCCATCAGGCCTGCGACGATCTTCTTGCAAATCATTTTGACCCTGTGGAAGGGAATATCAGCTTCCTGTGAATATAGGATGGCAGACACACAAAGGTGCTGGTAGAAGCAGAGATGTGGCGACAGGAAGACGGCGGTCAGCAGCTTTGCAGTAGCTATGGCTTGCGACCGTTTGATCCGTCGTGAATGATGGTGGGGAACTTGATTATTGAGCTTGGGATGACAGCGGGAAAGTTCTTACCTTTCTCGACCGGAAGAAATAAACAGTGAAGAAAGAAAATTCACGCTTGGGGAAGGAGAGGTGAATAGATCTAGGCCCAAGATGTAGTGGAATGGGAGAATATGTCTCTTATGTAGGAGGCGCTGGAGGTTCTGGAGAAAGAATTCGGATTTCTAACCCAAGGGCAATTGAGAACAGGTGTCCCTTTTTCCAGGAACCGCCGTCAGCTCATGCATTCACTAAGGCGGCTGCAGTGCCTGTGGGGATTGGCGGATTATGGGACGCCACTGCCTTCTTTTAGAGTTTGTACCGCAATGTACCTGAGGCATGATCTGTCGCTGAGAGGTACGGGCTGGGTTTACCTCAGTACTTACCCCAATCCATAAGAAGTCCGTGCTCTCCCTGTTTGGTGAGGGGCAAATCGGCCACTCCCCTCCCTTCCTTTTCAGGTACTCTTCCACCGTTCAACCGCCTTTAGTAACTTACGATGAATTGATAATCATTATCGAGCCAGACTGAGGTAACCGGAGGTGAGGTGAGGTGAGGAGAGGAGAGAAGCTGCTTTGGTCCCAAGGTAAGGAATTGCCTGCGCCAGACAAAAGCCATTCAGTACCTGATTCCCAGGCAGGTACCACATATAGTAGGTAGGTAAGCTCGGCATATTATGTCAGACTTTCTAAAGACAAGCGCTCGAACCCATACTATGCGTGGCCATTGCCAGTGCCATGCCACCTATGCCATTGATGTTGGCTGGGCCCCTATTCTGCGCATTCCGTATGGCGTCTGGGCCTCTCTGAGACAAGCATCGTGGGAAGGCACAGTTTCCCCTCAGTCCGTCCCATCTTTTGTGTCTCTCTGGGGGCTGAATGGAAGCCCAGAAACCAACCATGGCGCAGCGCGTTGATAAAGTGCTTTGTTACTACGGCTCGGTTGATTTCTGACATGGTTGAATCTCCTCTGACCTGTCTTTCTATTGCTTTCGTGCTTGACCGAGGTAAATGTTGTCCGAATATGACCAACCGAATACAACCAACAATGGCTCAGCTCCGCATTTCCTGGAGGCAAGGTTTCCGGTTTCCAGTTTCCAGAGGACACCGTTCCATGTTCTCTCTCCACGGTCGCAAAGCTCTGCCTGCCCTCCTGCCACAAGGTGCATCCATGGACCCGTCCTTTTCGCCTTAAGGATCCAATCCCCACCACCTGCCAAGCTGCCCTGCCGGCTCGAGATCCAGCAACGATACTACCATGGAGCTGATCATTAACCAGATCTGGCGCGTGTCGGTAGCAATCTCTTAGCGCTTCGCACACAGTCCGAGGGGACCCTGCGTGAAGGTGGAGGTGGCTCGTCCAACTCGCAGTCACCTAACATGCTACGCGACTCTGTACTGGATACCGTGGTATTTCAGTAAAACCTCCCAGCCTCACCTGTTGTTTTGGAGCCAGGGTCCAACGGGAAAGTGGCCGGTGTTGCCTCACAAATGCTGTCTTTTTGCCATCGCCGGTAAAACCTTGAGGCAGGTGGATTGTTCAACACTGACTGATCTTGACTGCAGTCGCGAATCGATACAAGGCATCTAAGGTTCCTATCTTCCGGAATTAGAATAGACAAACGGAAACTTCTTTTCGCCCCAAGTATTCTTTCTTAGTGTTCGCCGATGCTCGACGCTCCAAACTCTTTGCCTCCGACCCGAACAATCCGGCCACCAGTGGGGCCTAGAAGCTTTGAACTTCCGTCTCAAATCCTGTGCTATGTAAATGGTCTGCACAGAGCATGCTTGTCAGAGCTGGACGCTGTTCGTATCACGTTCGAATTTCCCGAGATTGGCCTCTTGTTGCTTGGGACTCACACTGAATCGTTCAGCAGGCTGTGTCCAAAATGACAGTTGTTCCTAGATAAGTTGCCAAGCTAGGTAGCTCGGAAGGATTACTCAGAGGGGAGATCAATCCAAACAAGTAAGTCCCTGTGGTATTCGTCCAATCAGGCCAATCTTTCCTGTCGTTCTTTCGCCGTGCCTACCTTACTGTAGTTCTCACTTTTGGCCTTTAGTGCTACCTTCAAGAATATCCTGGCAATAAACCGTCAGATTTCGTTGAGATTCAGAGAAGCCCTCAACGGATCCTGAACTGCCTACCTTACACTATCACTGCATGATGCTTTTCCCAGACTTGGCGAGGCAGAGTCATTGCCACACGCTGGCGAACAAAGCATCACCATGTTGCACGAAATCGCAATGGATGATCTCGTCGACGAAGAAGGCAAATTTTGCAATTATGTTGAGAAGCTTGGAAGCTAAGTAAAGCTTTGAACACCTCCGGATAATGGTGAGGAAGGACGATCGTTGTGAAAAATCAAGGATGGTAGAACAACAATCAACCCTAGTAACGGACAACAACTAGGATGACAATGGGATAGACGACAGTCAGCATACTCGTTATGGAAAGCTTGAAACCATGGTCAGGATGACTGACCATCGGGGATGGCAGCGACGCCATGGGCGATGGCTACCAAAGCCGACAATATTGGCCCTCATGAGATGCAAAATGTTGGAAAGTGACTACCCCGATGATCAATACTTTGTATGTCACTCAAAACTTATAAACCTCCACATCCAGGTTGCCAAGCTAAACCCCAACACCCACGTCGTGAGCCCTCAGGCCATTCATCATCAAGCCACTTCTCCACCCATTGAGATCCCACTTGAGATGCTGTAAAGTTAAATCTGCCGATTAGTTATCATAACCGTTTCTCTCTGTCATCCACGGTGTCAGTGCCAACGGAGATGGACTTCCTCCTGGCTGGAGCGCTTCTCCCACCTACCTTACTTTGGTTCATGCCGCCGTGCCTTCTCATCATTATTGCGACGGGAGGCAGTTACTACCCGGAAAGGGAAGATCATGCAGGGAAAGACCTGCCACCGACTCCAAAATGAGCGGAAGGCAGTTGCCAATGACTTAAGAACCCAAGAACGTCCATGTTACTTTCCTCAGCATGCTTCTTCCAACCCAGCTCAGTCTTTGAAGGACCTATCCACACCATCTCGAGCTGTTCAAGACAACGAGGAACGACTTTCTCCATGAACACCCGCCATGGAGATGCCATGACACCGTGCCAGCGTCCGCAATAGCTTCATTCGTCTTTGGCATCTCTGTCCCTGGGTTCTGGTGCTCTTCTCGTCCCTTTTCGGTTGTCCATTATCATAGCCCGTATCACCATGCCCGACTTTGCCGCCACTATACCCCATTTCGTTTCGATGGACGCCCACCACGTCCCACGTTCTGCCAGTCATGGTTCGCTGAGGAGCAGCTACAAATCAGACTCTCGGCCAGGCCGTTCGCTGTCTCGACGGCCCCTGAGAAGCGTCAAGGAGAATGCCAACAGCCTGTTGACGTCTCCGGGACCCCTCGAGAGTATGCTGAAGACTACGACCGAAACGGGTGACATCGGCATGTTCACGATCAAACCGATCGCCCCTGCAGCTACCCTCCACCAGTGCGCCAGGTCGAGACCAGGCATCGATGCTAGCTCCATCTTCAGGTCTGAGTCTCGTAGCAGCATTAGGACGGAAAGCCAATTCAGTCGGGGAAGACGCGGTTCTGATCGAGACACGAACTCCGAAATCTTCTCACTATACGGTTCCGAGGGCAATCCTTCCGGCCATAGCTCGCGTTCTCCAGGTCCCCGAGCCGATCCTTTCCGGCGCTCGTATTCTATGACTGCGACTGGACTGCGACACCAAGGATCCTCTAGGACACTTCAGAGTCAATCAAGCGGCATACTTCAGCGCCCACGCTCTCCGTTTCCTTATCCCACTCGACTGAAACGCCCTGGCGTACGGCCATCGTCGCCCGCCATCACAAAGAGTGGGCGTGTTGACTACAGTAGGATGGTCGAACTAGATCGAATCTCATTTGTAAGTTACTTTGTTTGACTGTGATTTACCTGAGCTATTATTGTTTCACTGCTAACAGGCCAAAAGAGGACTGTTCATGGATCGTACAAGCCAACTTACCCTAACACGCGCCTCGCGCCTCCGATCTCGTTCCGCCTCGGCATGAATCATTCGATGCCGTCTTTGCCCCATGGAGACTCTAGACTGGTGCAGCTTGGACAATCTGGCCACGATCATGGCCAATGGACTTCGCCCGCAGGTAATTGGAACTACGGGCGCCCAGGCACATTTCGGCGACCCTCAAATGACCAGAGCATGAGGTCTTCGAGCCTAACCTCGGTTATCAACATGTACTGTACACCAAGCCCAGCGTCCGAGACGAACTCCCCACGCCCTACTCTTCGTCCAGTGGGCTCTTTCTATTATGACTACACTGAGGCATTCGAGAGTTCGGAGAAAAGCGCAGGTGGTTCATCGTCAGAACCTCCCCTGGCTCCAATACCCCAACGAGCTTCGAGTCTTGTCAAGGCATTAGTGCTAAGAGACGAGGCAAAAGCGCGCCTCGATGCGGTGGTGGACATATCCGTGAAAGATTCGAGCGAGTCTTCTGGGGAGATGAACCCAGTCCCTCGCAATTCTACTCCGTCGCAGGCTCAGGACAACGATTGCGAAGAAAACTTGCCTACTCTGGCATCATTTCCTTTCGAGACGCTTGGTTCTTCTGCCTCTGGAGCCGCTGCTGATATTAAGCAAAGACAGTCATTCGACTTATTCTCCTATTTCTCGGAAGATGCAGACATTCAGGTGCCATCTGCATCAGAAAAGACGCCGACCCCAAGAGATAGGAAGCCGAGTCCTGTCGGCGATCATGAAACAGGCCAAGCCATCGATCCTCCGTCCAAGGAAGCGGGCTTTCCAGAGCAGCTTGCTGTGAAATTCGAATCAACTCATGGCACGCTGCGCAAATCGCCTAGTGCACCAGCTACAAATAATGTGGGATCCGGACGAATCTCATCACAGGGTGGTCTCGCAGCACTATTACGATCGAGCTTGAGGTCTTCCGTAGACCCCTGTTTGTCTGACCTGGCTGCCCTGGTGTCTTCCTTTGAACGCATTGCAAAATCATCATTTATGTGGAAAGATAAGGAGACCGCAGATGAAAACGATGACATGACACAAGGAGATCTGAAAACTTCTAGTCTTCCCCCAGCGGAGGATAACATCGCAGTCTTGGTCACTAACCATGATACCAACCCTGAGTCTCAGAGCGAAAATGGGCTGGCCAAAGGATTTTCGAAAGGTCACCGGAGAAACCGAGCGGTTGCGCGCATCAGTACAAAGAGTCTCGGATACACAACACCCACGTCTTTCAGAAGCGCAAATACTACCATACTGTGCCCGGAGCCGGTCTCTCCGGCTCGTCAGTTGAGGGTCAGGAACAGTATTCCCCAGCTCATGAAAGCGTTGCCAAATCTTCCCGTTGACTTGGCGAGTCTTTGCCCGTACAATTCAGTGGCATCTACAGAAGATGATGGGTCCCCAGTCAAGTTCGCGCCTTTTCAGCTCGAAATACTGGCAACCCCACGATCAAGTCCTAGAGTTACTAAGAGCCATAGTTCGGAAGACCATGAGTCTTTACGAGCGAGTATCGAGTTGGACATCGAGTCCCGGTGCGCATCAACCGACCAACAGTCGGTCGAGAACAATGAATCTGCCAAGGCAGTCATTATCAAGACTCAAAAGCCTCTCGTTCCCTCTCATCTGACCGAGGAAAACGTTTTTGAAGTCGCAGGTGATTCAGAGAAGAAGAGTTCACCGAGGAGGCTTCGACTTCGTTCATCAAAACGTTTGCTGGCTGTTGACGGGTGCATTGACAAGAAAGAAGATGCGGTCGGGACCGTCAGACGCTACAAGAGTTTCTCTGGGGACAATAATTTCCGAGACATAGTTGAATATCCGTCCGAAGACCTTTTCCCTCCAGTACAACGTAAGAGATCCCACGTGGACAAAGTTTACCAACGAAAGGGGAGGCAGTTCCGTCTCGTTATGCCGCCAGCCCAAGGAAATATGCAGCCTCTCCATTCTCATGCGAACCCCAGAACTTACGACGGGTACTTACATGAAAACTACATTCCTCTAGCGCATCCAGTTGACGAGAACCTGCGATCAAGCAGCTCTTTCGAGGGCTATGGATTGAGTGATTCGCGGAGTTTCAGTTCGGATTTGAGCTTTATTCGTCCCAGAATTCTCCGCAAGAAGCTGTCACACTTCAAGATTCGGATGACAAGGTCACGTATGAACCTCAGAGGCAGGAATTTTGGTTCATCGGCTTCTGACGCCACCGTCAGACTGCATGGTCAACGGGGTTTGGGAAGGCCCGCTCAAACGAAGAGAATGGGAAGGAGAGTAAAAGGATGGTTTCGTCGAGCTGTTCATATCGTCATCAAGAGACGATGAAGAAAGAAATACTTAAGCGTGTGATGGCCCTAGCGAACCAGCAGACATTTACCACGCCGTCTGCACAATCACTGTTGGGTGCGTTCTTATGATTGGCTTCTTCAAGGACTTGGGCTTCTTGAAAATGGACTCGATAATGAAATAATTATGTGTGTGTGAGAGAGAGAGAGAGAGAGATTCCGGTGCAATTGCCGATGGAAGATGGCTGGACTTCTCGATCAAAGGCGCGAAGGCAATTAATGGCGGAATTAGAGTGTAGGGAAGAATAGATGGCTCGCGGAACGATGACAGTCGACAGAGTATGTAGTTAGTCCAATGACATTCAGATCAGAATGGTACCTATTCCTGGTATGCCTGCACGAGCCAGGTGAGGCGTTCTCCCTTGTCTCTTGTTTGGAGCTATAATGCCATTGGCGAGGGCAAGAAATGGCTTATTGTGGCGTGCGAAGAAGGTTCTCCCCTGCGTGGACTTCTACTCGCGATCGTATTGTTGAGAGATGGTTTGATGTATAAAGTGATACTTACTCGAGGGTGCACGCTTTCCAGTCTTCTCTCCTACTCATCACGCGACACTCGTTTAAACAAACAAGATCCATCTTTATGCGACTCATCACCGCGTCCTCTCGCTTTCACATTCATTTTACCATACGCTAATATCACACGACAATCCAGAAGTCGGGTGGCTCACTGTTGACAGCGAGAGGCACCATCTGTACGTCCTCGATATTGCGTTGCTATAGCCTTCGTTGCCCGAGGATTCTAATAACTGTCAATTTCCTTCAACTCTCTTCTAGTATCACTGATACAAGAACGTCCGTTGAAATCTTACTTCCATCACGACAAAAACGACAAAACTCACTTCCCGATCAAAGATGGCGATTTTTCCCAAACGCGGCTTCCAGACACCACAAAACATAACGACGCCCCCACCGCGCCTCGAAGCCCTCAGGTCTGACAACGGCGCTACATCCGAAAACAACAACAACAACAACAACAACAACACGTTCAGGAACAGGAACAACTCGTGGCCCGCGTTCGACGAGGTCGGCGAGAGCAGCCGCACGGCAGCTCTCCGCGGGACCACCACCTCCTCCTCCCTCCCGCCGCCCCGCAAGGCATCCTTCCCCCGGACGAAGAACAGCGACTCACCAACAACACCGCGCGGGAAAGGCCGGTTCCGCGAGGGTACGACGAGGCCGAAGGTGCGGCGAGAGAGCGCGCTGACGCTCGCCGGGACGGAGAACACGCTCGTGGGGACCGAGTCGCTGGCGACGAGCAAGTGTTTTGTTGGAGCGGCGGCTGGCCCTGCGAGGGTGGAGATGTGGCGGGACGAGATCTCGTCTGGGGCGGGACAGGTTCACAACGGCTTTCAGGGAGAAGAGAAGGAGGGGATCGTGGAGGGCGTCGTCGCGGCGCTGAGGATGATGGTGAGCAAGAAGTATCGCAAGGGAAAGATGAAGAAGAAGGAGAAGGTTGGGAGGACGGGGGGAGGAGGAAGAGAGGGCGAGGGCATCATGGAGAGTTGTCGGAGACGGGGGCATGCCATCGGCAAGAAGTTCACGGAGATACCGGAGGCGTGGTGGAAAGCTAGGTCGGGCAGGCCTTGATGGCCGGTAGGTAGTCTTTGTGTGGTGCGTTTTTTCTTTTATTTGTTATGGATACCCAAAAGGAGGTTTCTGTACAAAACCAGCTAAGTACCTAGGGACGAGCAGCACTGTTTTCCATGCTGGACAAGAGGTGGGCTTTGGTTTCTTAGCCCCTTTTGTAATATCTAATGTTTAATCTGAATCCCAACGGGGAGGGGATCAGGCTTAATATTTATGAGAAGCTTTTTCAGAATACACCGCCGCCGATGATGAAGATACGTTCTTCCTCGCGACGTGCCCATTGAATGACCTTGTTAGCGCCCTGGGTGACCACAGCGCGGCTGATGTTGGGGCCGGCGACGCAGTAGAATTCGAAGATGGGGGTGATCCACGCCAAGGAAGTTGCGTCTTCGGAGACGGAGTGTAGCACGCGCATGTGAGAGTGCTTTGCATGGACGGCCGCGTGGAGTTGGTGGTAGAGGGTCATTAGGCGGCGGCGGGCGATGAGGGAGGAGAAGGCCGGATTGAGAGCTGACATGCTGAACTGCACGTTCGCGCGGGACTTGTAGAGGAAGTGGGATATTTGGCCGCCGGGGGCGATGTCGACGGTTCTCGGGCGGCCGGTTCGCGCGGCGGCTTGGATGAGGGCGAGGTGGCCCGACTGCGCGAGAGAGGCGGCGACGTTGTCGCGCATTTTTTTGAGCTCGAAGAAGGACTCCTTGTCGGGGCTGATGAGGATGATGGCGAGTTCCTCGTCCTTGTTGGCGGCGGGGTCTTGGGTTGTGGCCTGCTCGCCGTCGACGCCGTCGAAGAAGCTGACGTACATGTAGAGGTAGCCGCGGTTGTTAAAGGCAGGGAGGCACAGAGGGATCCAGTTCTCACCGCCGCCGGACTTGATGCCTCCTGATTCGAACAGCATGTTGAAGATGAGCTGGAGGTCGCTTGGGTGGAGGGAGTGGCGACGGGGACGGATCACGCTTACGAGCTTGCCGCCGGCGACGATGAGGCCGTAGAGAAGTTTTTCTGTGCGCTGTTTCAAGAAGGCACTGTTGATGGCATTTCTTTGTGATTTGCGGAGTTTAAGGCATTCCAGGGCCCCGAGTAGTGCAGATGGTGAGCCTTTTGTGAAATTGTCAGCGAGTGACGAGATGAGCGGCTCTGTGCCCTCGAGAGGTTTCCGCAGATCGGTGGATGGGCGGTGAACGAAGATGTTTTTGAGAGTTGGAAGGGTAAGTGTCGAGAGAATCTGCATATACAGAGCTTCGAGCTGTGCTCTAAGCTGAGAATCGCTCTCTCCGAGGCGACTGATAGCGACGAAGTATAGGGGGCCTTGGGTTGCAATAACGAACCGCGTGTGGCCAGCCGTGAAGCCTGACAAGGGGTTTTTAGCCCCTTCATAGAAGGATATAATAGTTTGAATGACGCCCATGTACGAATTGATCAGACCCAGATCACCATGACGACTGTAAATGGGCTTTCCTGCTGACGACAGGATCATGTAATGTTTCAGTTTGGACTTCCAGATCGTCACCCTGTCTTCGTCTTTGAAGTTCATGTCGGACTCGTCCGGAAGCTCGTCAAATTCGTTTTCGAAGCCCGTTAGACTGCGCGTGGGATCATCCATCCGCAAGCTCTCAAACGGTGGTACCGTCGCGGATTGTGACCTGAGCAGGTTCCAGGCAGGGCTCCTCTTGTTAAACTCCCCCACCAGCAAGCTCGCGATGTCGCCAGGTGGTCGCAGCGTCGGAGCAAAGCTGGCTATGCTCATCGAGTCTTCCCCTTGGTGTGTCGCTGGTGTCGGCGTTACTTGACCGCTTCCTCTCCGCGACGATGATACCGAAGCCGAGGCAGCTCTCGTGCCTGGCGTCGAGAAAGTGCCGCGCGAGCCGTCTGGGAAGGAGAGAGTCTGAATGTCGAGGGGCGTGACGGCAGTGGTGGCGGCAGCCATCGCCATTCTCGCATCTATCGAGTGATTCGAGTCGAGGGAGGGGCGCGGAGGAAGAGGAGGAGGCTGTTCCTCCTGACTGTTGTCGTTATCCTCGCCCATGATCGCGGTCGCTGCGGATTCGAGGGCATTTCAGCGAGGTGTTGCAGTGTGGAGTGGTGATACGCGCCGACGCGCGGGATATCGTGTCGATGTTGCTTTCTTAGGTCAACTGTGAAGAATCATGATGCCATGGGGGTCGAGTGCTGCATGATGCGGGAGAATCGGTGCGAAAAGCGGGAAAGTTGCTTTAAGGACCTCGAGGTTTGGTAGTGTGTCTGGTACCTAACCTGGAAGTCGGGTGTGATGATGGCATGGAGGGGCGCTCAGAAACCTCAATTAAGGTAGGTAGTGGTGCGACAGCCCTGATTAGTGAGAACATCCCGCTGAGGACGAACGACTCAGGTCCACCCTGCAGAGCTTAAGCTGATGTGCTCTGGGTGGGGGAGCCTATCAGCAGGATGGGAATCGTCAAATCCCATGAGCCGATGCTCCTTGTCGCCTAAAACATGGACATATTGCAGCGCATCCTTGGCTAGGGATACGGGGACTTGGGGCCCTGATTGTCTGCGGCTTAACGAGGGAAGTCTTTGCAGAAAAAGCTGCACACGTGCACTATCATTGTGTCGGTCATTATTATGCAGTGCCAGGTGGTAATTAGGCAAGCCCGAAAATGCCATCTGCATGCGCTCGATTGTCCGAATTAATTGGATTGGACGCGGAAATAACAGCGATCCCAGGGATGCCGAACATCACATAAAATACGGTCAGGCGGCCTTGGAGACAGCGTTGGGGTTCGATTGAGACTTTTCCCTTTTTTTTTTTTTTTTGGGTGGAGGAAGAAGAAGAGACGCAGAGACAAATAAGGAGGACAGACGGGAAAGCCTAGAATCCAGGGTGCCGAGAAAGCGACGCTTAATGACGTTGTGGTTTATCCTATCTCGGCCGTCGACAGTGCGGGTTGCGCCAGCCTCGTCTGGCGGGAACGGTAACTAATTTAGTTCGTCCAATGGGAAGCTTGGGAGCTTGCAGGGAGTACCCCACTGTACACCTGGCCTGGAAGGAGACATGGTAGCCTCTCAAGCTCAAGGCGACATTCGAACTCTGATGAAGACATAGTCATGAGCATAGTGGACATTCACAGACGACGGGCTAAGAAGCGATGAGCCCTCGACCTCACGACCTCAAACTGAAAGGAATACCCTGATGTTCTCTGTTGCGAAGCGAACTACCAAACACCGCAATCATGGCCCTGGAGCCGGGCTCCGGCCGACGCTCCGTCTCCCCGGAAAGCTCTGGCCGGGATTCTCCCCTGCCGCGGCAATGGAGAAATCAACTCGGCGCTGGTGAGCCGTCCTGATTCAATTTCGGCAGGACTGAAGTCTCTAACAATGCTGTCAGAGGAGGCACCGTCAAAAGACAAGCACTATCGCAAGTACGCATCGGGCGTCGACAGAGCCCTGACGCTCTTCGAGACTGCCCTGCAGGAGTGGGCAGACTACATCTCCTTCCTGAACCGCTTATTGAAGGTGGGAGCCATCATAACGAAGGCGAACTCGGAAAACCTCGTGGCTAATGTTACAAAAGGCGCTGCAAGCCCGACACCCCTCGATCACGACCATCCCTGCGAAATCGACCGTTGCGAAACGCCTGTCGCAATGCCTTAACCCCTCCCTGCCCTCAGGTGTACATCAAAAGGCCCTCGAGGTCTATAACTATATTTTTTCCACGATCGGACAAGATGGACTGTCCAAAGACCTGCCCCTCTATCTTCCCGGTTTAGCTTCGACTCTGTCATTCGCCTCCCTGTCTGTGAGGACTCCGTTCCTCAACCTCTTGGAAACACACTTCCTCAATCTCGACCCTCGATCACTACGACCAGCGATGAAGTCTATTGTTCTAGCGCTTCTTCCAGGTCTCGAAGACGAAACGAGCGAGGACTTTGACAGAACACTGCGCCTTATGGAGAGCTTCAAGAAATCGATACGACCAGCAGAGAGCGAAGACTTGGACGGACCCCATTCCACCGGGGACGACTTCTTCTGGCAGTGCTTCTTTCTGGCTTCTATAACGGGGTCAAGTCGAAGAGCTGGGGCGTTGGCATATCTCGTTCGAAACCTGCCAAAGCTGGGTGAGCCGGTCGCGCAAGTGAAGCCAGTCCAAAATGGCGTATCCGAGGAGGAGCATTTCACTCAGCTGGCCCAGATGGTCACTTCCCCTGAACCGGGACTGCTTTTGCGTTCTTTTGCTGCTGGTCTTGCCGACGAGCAACTGCTCATTCAGCGTGGATTCTTGGACCTCTTGGTTACGCATCTTCCACTTCATTCCAAAGTGCTTCAGAATAGCGTCAAAGCAGGTGACTTGGAGCTTCTTCTCAGAGCAGCCGCTGGTGTTGTCACTCGAAGGGATATGAGTCTAAACCGAAGGTTGTGGGCATGGCTCCTCGGACCGGAGCCAGCACCGACGGAAAGCGAGAGTGGTATGGAATCTCCATCGTCTCCTGATCAGCATCACTCATATTTTGCGTCCAAGACCAGCTACTTTGAGGATCATGGTCTACAGCAGTTGACGAGAGCTCTTCTGAGTATGATTCATGTGGATCGAGATTCAAGTCCCGTGGAAAGAGCGAGGCCTTACAGGATATGTCTGTCATTGATGGATCGATGGGAGATCGGCGGACTTGTCGTTCCCGAACTGTTCCTGCCTATTGTTAACAGCGTCCGCCAATATCGAGACCAATCGCCTAGCAAAGCCGATTTCAACGAAGTCTTTCGCAGCGCCAGCGTGTTTTTCGACGGTGTTGAAAGTGGGTTGATATATGGCGAAATTGTCAGCTCACTGGCCCAGGCTATTGGCCCCGGGAATTTGCCTGAAAAAGAGCGCCTGGATAAACTTGATCTAGTCAACTTCATCCTGAGCAACTTCAACGTCCGTGAGGAGGACATGATCACCATTCATGCTCCGCTTGCTGCATTGTCCACTCTTTCCATGCTAGAGGACACCAGATCGAGACAGAAAAGCTCCACTGCTTCGTCAACAGCGAGTTCCTGTAAAATCACGGAGGAAGCGCTGAGCATTTCACTAGCTTTGTTAGACCTGGTTCCCGACCGGGCCTTTCCCTCAGCTGGTGAGAGGTCAAAGAGGACTACAGAAAGCGGAGTCTTGGCCTCGCTATCGGCCGTTGAGATTCTAAAGAAGATCAAGTCGTTCTATGTTGACGAACAAGGCAATCTTGATGCCAACATTCCATTCACGCCCATCGAGGTTGGAGAGCTTCTTCTCCGAAAGTCTAGCCAGCTTGTTTGCGATGGCCTCAAAAGTAAAGAACTGGACTCGGATCTGGGCGCGATAGGAAGAATTCTCACGGCGCTTCTACTGAAAGTGCCTTCTGCGTACGAACTCGACGGGTCGCATCTCTTAGAATGTCTTCATGAACGCCTCCAAATCTCTGAAAAATTGTCCTTTGTCTGTTTCAACTCGATCCTCTATCTCTCCGCCCACCTTTACTCCGCAGAACGCATAGAGCTAAACGAGTTATCCGAGCTTGTTCCTCCCTTGGTTAAACATGCGTGGGAATTTCTATCAGCTTCAGAACCGAAGTATCATGTCGAAACAGTCAGGTCACTATGGCAGCTTCAGACAGCTCTCACGACCCAAAACCGAGACATCGAAGGTGCTCTAGCGAGTTTAATCATCGAGAATGACGTTCAAGGATCATTTGCATCTCGCCCAGCCGATGCTGGACGTCGCTTTGGAGTACTATGGTCGCACTCCTTGCAAGATTCGCATGCCGAGAGGCGGGGATCGAAGACACCGATGATCGAAAAGCCGCCGCAAATCCGTCTGGCAGGGTCAGAACATTACGATGTTATGTTGACTCGACCACTGTTTTTGATGCTGGATGCGCTACTTGATGAGCGAACGCAGTTATTCATGACCGTCAAGGGATGGTTGAATACGCTGGTCAACACCGAAAAGTGAGTCGTTTCCAGACAAGTACCTAATTGAGAACTGACCAGGAGCAAGGCTGTTCTTGATTTTCGTGCGCAAATTTGCAACCCTGCCATTCTTGAGAGCAAGTCATGATATTGGCTCTGCTGCAACTTCGACTGCTTCGACGACGTTTACAGACGAGGATGACCTGGACCTCTGCCTCTACTATCTGAGGACACTCTCAAATGTTTTCAGATGGGCCCCCGATGTGATCTGGGGCGTTTTGGCATCAACATCGCTGACAGTCGACTCAGAACACCCTGAAATCGCACAGATGAGTATGTCACACAGCTCTCGTGAGGACGCACATGCTGACATTGCACAGTTGGACATGAGGGCGAAGTCTCAATGCAAGAAGTGTTCATCCATGTATGCTTGCGATGCATTGCTGGAAACGATGAACCGGAAGAACACCTCCGGATCCGTTCTACACAGCTTCATCGCTACGCCCTTACTGTAATGCACCAGATTCTCCTCAACCCCTACGCCGAACCTCTCGGCAGCCTTCACCTAGAAAATGTTCTGATCGAACGTCTACTCCAATCCCTGGACGGAACAGATCCCTACGTTCAAGTACTGCTCTTAGATGTCGTCTTCGATGCGCTGAAGCTACGGGACATGATCATCGCTGATGTGCCTGCTTCGCCAACTTCCGAGAAGCGGAAGATGAGTCTTGACCCTGCGAAAAGCATCCGAGTATCAACGCAATCAGAGTTGAAGCCGACTGCCCCGCCACCAAACTTGCTCAAGTGTCTGCAAGCTGGCTTAAGTTCCCCACGCAGTCGAAGCGTTCTCGACAGTTGGGTCAGCTTCCTAACAGAGTGCCTACCATTTTATTCGGATACCATTTTTCAAGTCGTTATTCCCCTGGTCGAGACGTTGTGTCGGCAGATTTCCAATACTTTTCAAGACTTGCAATCTATTTTCAGAGAGAACGGTGGTTCGAAGCAAGACGATTGGAACGCTCCTGAGTCGACGTTGATCTCTCTGTTAAATGCTATTGAGCATGTCCTGGCTCGGGCACATGAGCGACTTCTAGTCGAGGAAGCTAGAACGCAAGTTGTGAAGGGGCCAGATCAGCAGCCTGGATTCTTTGGAAATATGGTGTCTGGTGTTTTCAACTCCGATACTCCACAAACGCGGAGCGCCACCGCCAACGATAGACTGACGGTTCACCTTGCATTCCAGGATGCCGTACGAATCTGCTTTACTATCTGGTCATGGGGCCAAGGAAATGATGCGAATGCCCAGGATATCACTTCGGCTGCGTCTTTCAACTACACCTCCCTTCGCATGAGGAATAGGGCGAGACGATTGCTTGAGCATCTCTTCGCAGCTGAAACCCTAGAATGTCTCGAGACAGTCATTGACATCTGGCGAAGCTCAATCAATATCACAACACCTGTGCCCCAGTCCGAGGTGTTCAACTTACTGCCAGCACTAGATGGCTCTAGACCGAAGCACACAATTCCGGCAATCTTCAATGCTATTTACAGCAGAACAAATCCTAGCGCTCTGGATGCCTCTCGCAAATCAACTCTCACAACGTCATTACAAGATGTTGATTTAGTGACATTCTTGGTCGAGTATGCCCGTACGCTCGAGGACGACGCCATGGACGAAATTTGGCTCGACTGCATGGCGTTTTTGCGCGACCTATTGACAAACCCATTCCCGCACCGGCAAACACTACCGAGTCTATTGGAGTTTGCGGCGATTCTCGGCGAGAAGGTAGACAACACCAACTTTGGGGAACAGCGAAAGATGAGGCGCGAACTTGGAGTAAGTAATTTGTGTTTGTGATCCTGAAATCCTTCTAATCATCTACAGGATCTCTTCATTCGGCTTTTGACCGCGATATTCACTACCAAGCCCATGACATTCGCAGACACAGCACCGTCTTACGAAAAGTCAGAAAAGAACCGTGACGGTGTTCGTCGGACTACGACAATCTCACTCG
Source organism: Colletotrichum sansevieriae (assembly GCA_026260285.1). NCBI lineage: Eukaryota > Fungi > Ascomycota > Sordariomycetes > Glomerellales > Glomerellaceae > Colletotrichum > Colletotrichum sansevieriae. The sequence continues at coordinate 57,289 of JAOQIF010000035.1, forward strand.
TCAGTGTCCTCGATAGAGCCGAGGACGTAGTGGCTATCCTGGCTTCGATTGTGCCCAACCTACCTAAAATCTTGGTTGAGACAGACCGCGTATTATCCGCAGCAGGCACCATCTCAGCAAATGTCATCGGGCCGGCTTTTAGGGCAAAGGCGTTTCCTGAAACTGTGTCCAAAAACACACTGGATCTCCTACAAGAGCTCTCGCGACTACCAAACAACCAGAAGACATGGAAGAAGGACGTTGGTGATGCCTTCAATGATGCTAGGTTCTTCAGTTCAAGCATCGACCTCGTTCGCAGCGATTGGTTGCCATTACTCAGGCAATGGACCATTAGCGACAAGGAACGCATGCCTGAACTTTTGAGTCGTATGAGCCCTCCCACAACAGCTGGTATCGTCTTTGGTGTTGGTGCCACTTCTGCACGTCTAGAAGCAGACCGCAAGACGCAGCTCAACCTTCGTCGCACTGCTACCCTGGTACTGGCCTCAAACGAGGATGCCTACGTCACGGAGTTGCCACTCATCTTGGACAAGGTGGTTGAGCTTCTTGGGGCCACAGCAACGTCATCACCATCTTCAACCACACGTGCGGAGATTTACATGCTTATTCGCGCGCTGGTCTTGAAGACTAGTGCCGTTCACTTGGCGATGATTTGGCCCGTCATCAACGCCGAACTCCACGCTGCCATAGCCTCTGTTGTTGCGGCCGACCACAGTACCGCATCAGACGCGTACAACAACTCGTCCATTCTGCAAGCCTGTAAGTTACTCGACTTGCTCGTGTGTGTAGCCCCGGATGACTTCCAACTGCACGAGTGGCTTTTTGTCACCGACACGATCGACGCGGTATACAGGTCCACCAACTACCAGCCCATCGCTCTCGTAGACGAGCTCTCAGAGGAGCTGGGAACTATGGGTGTCAGTTCATCGCTACAGAGCACCCCGGCTGCGCACCTCGCCGCAAGCAGCTCTCACCGGCGACCGCTCTTGGGACCTGGCGGCATCAACGACGAGGTCAGTATAGACAGGAAAGACGAGCTGGTCGGCAAGATTCTACGACCCTTCTTCGGCCAGCTCAGCATTTTCGCCTTCGAATCAACATATGCGATGGCGCCGTTGGACAGGGAATTCTGCGTTCAGGGGTTGTTGAAAGATCTGTTCGACGAACGTAGCGTGGTAAAAGCGTTGTAAAAGTGTAATTTTGCGCATGTCACTATTATCCCAAGGAAAGAGAGAGCTTAGCCGGAACGAATCCAATTGTTTTCTTCTCACGATCGTTCTGTAGGCCCCAATGTCCCTGGCATATACGCCACCATCGCCTTGCTCGCGCCTTGCATGCAGTACTGTACCACCTCGACCTTCTCCCCTTTAGGAGCCAATTTTGCAATATGTCTGAGGTCGCTCGTCCGCGGCAAGAAGAGCGCGTGATCCATTGGCAAACACGCCTCGTGCAGCTGCTGCAGGTTGTACGGCTCCATCTTGCTCAGATCAAACACCTGCGCGTCTCGATACCCCGGGCCTCCCCACGGCGGAGACGCGAAAATGACCGTCTCTTCCAACGGCACGCGCAGCTCCTCGCTCAGCTGCTCGGGCGCGTTCTTCACCTTGTCGAGGTACTCGAAGCAGTCGCCGTGGACCCAGGTGATGTACTGGTCGACCTCGTAGAGCTCGGCGTTGTGCTGGGCGCAAGCGAGTGTCGCGGCGTCGCGCTCGAGTGAGATGACGCGGTCCCAGCGGCCGGACAGAGCGAAGGCGATGGTGTTGCCGCCGGCGCCGCCGAAGATGTCGATCAGGAAGCGCTTGGAGGTGTCCGTGTAGGACATGTCCTCGGCGACTTGGTTCGCGACGGGCTCCGGGGTGACGCCGTACCAGGCCGCGTCGGTCAGATAGACGCCGTAGTCATACCATGAGAAGATGGAACGGCGTTGAGAAAAGTATCTGGAGAACCTTTTTAGTATGAATCGAAAAGAGGAAAAAGGCTTTTGTGATGGGCTTACTTTTGGAGGTCCCACGGCACTTCAGCCTTGGACTCGTAATGGTGGCACTCATCTGTTAGGGGAAGCCTGGTTGCTGCCTTCATTTTGAACGCGAAGCATTAAGAGCGGGTCTGCCAAAGTTTCTTTTCATAGAATATATTTCAAAGAGACTTCTGAAAGGTAAGTCTCGGCTACTGAGGCCAAATCACATGTTGGATGCTTACAGAGGAGGAGCTTTCGAGGCCACTATTGAGAATGAGATGAGCAAGGCTGATGGAAAGCTCAAATAGTGCCCCACCGGAGATGTCCCACTAAAGCGGGAAGAGCTTGGACCAGCTGCAAGGCTGATAATTGGGCCAAGTACCTTGGATGACAGCTTGCTCTAGGTCCCAAGGGACGCATACGTAGGTAAAGCTCTAAACTTCTTGACCAAACGAACTGGACCAACATCGCGAGATTTCTGCTCCTCTGATCATACATTTCAAAACCCTACAGAGAAAATACCAAATCTCGTCAAGGGTGCTGAGCGCCGAGACATCATGTTCAATGCGCTGAACCGCTTCATGTCCCGCCTGGACGGGCAGCAACCTACGCAACAAAACAATCGCGAGGGCTCCTTCGGCTTCCAGGTCCTGAGAAACACCAATCTCGAACTCAACGTGGAGCCCTGGTTCGATTTCATCATCGGAATCAACGGCCGACCCATTGTACGCCACGCAGCCCACTCCCCCTCATAGCCAAGAAATCACCCTAGGCAATCAGACGAGTGCTGACACGCAACTCCATGCACAGGACAACCCCGACCCGAGCCTCTTCGCCCAAGAAGTCCGCAACTGTGCAGGCGGGTCCGTCCTCCTCGGTCTCTGGAGCGCAAAGGGCCAACGCACCCGCGAGCTCCACGCCCCCGTGCCCCGCGACACCGCGTCCCTCGGCCTCTCCCTGCAGTTCACGCCGCTCGCGGTCGCAGCCAACATCTGGCACGTCCTTGACGTGGCGGCCAACTCCCCCGCCGACGTCGCGGGGCTCCTTCCGTACGGCGACTACATTCTGGGCAGCCCGGAGGGCGCGCTGCATGGGGAGGGCGGACTGAGCGAGCTCGTGGAGGACCATATCGGCAGGCCTTTGCGGTTGTACGTATACAACAACGAATACGACGTCACGCGCGAGGTGACGATCCAGCCCAGCCGCGAATGGGGTGGCGAAGGGGCGTTGGGATGCGTGCTGGGGTACGGCGCTCTGCACCGTCTGCCGCCGCCTCTAAACGAGCCTGTTTCGGCGCCGGGGGAGACGATGTTCGATGGAGAGAAGGATCATAGTGGCACGTACGGTATTCCTGCGGGAGATGCGGCGTTCGTGCCTGCTACTGACCTTGGACCCGCCGCGCCGCCTACCACGGGTGGGGAGTTCCTGGTTCCTGCGCAGATGGTGAGCCCCGGAGGAGCGCCTCTGCCGCCGACTGGTGGTACGACGACGACGCGAAAGAAGAAGGAGAGACATCATGGCGTTGCGCAGCTGGATGATTATTTCAAGGAGCAGGAGAAGAAAAGTAAGGAGATGGAAGGTGGGTCTGGCGCGGGAGGTAGGGGGACGCCGATAGCACCGCCTCCGAAGACGGGGGGCCCGCCGCCGCCGCCGAGGGCAGGGACTACATCGCCGCTAAAGGAAGCAGGTGAGGGTGGCGGCGAATGAGGGCGAACCAGATGTCGAGGCTGTGTCCGAGGTTTATAGACTAGATTCTAATTTCCATCGTGATTCCCAGGATCGCATGTCTTTGCTTTCGGTCGTCTGCCGCGCCGTGGTGCAACGCCTGTTTCTGTAATGTACAGTTTTGGTTTGTTCTTTTCGCATGTCCATTTCCATGCGGCGGCAGGATTATTAATGCCTGCCTTGCTCTGTATCATCCACACTTGCTTGCTCAAACCCCTATCTTGCCCTCTTTTTGGTATCCATGTTGTGAACCGCTTAATCAAAGGTCTTAGTTTATGAAGTTGACGCAGAAGAAGTGGAGGATCAGGCTGCATGCGACATAGTCGGCAAACGCTCTAATGTTGTGTCAGTACGTGTTTCGCAGAACGTCTAGGTATTGGGTAGCTTTACCTCTCAGGTGATACGGAGGGAAAATCAGCCTTGTTGGCCTCGGTGGTCTGAATACGGAGAGATGCTGGTTTTCATGTTAGACATTGACTTGTAAAGTTGAGCTGCTTTGCTTTACCGGTGAGGACGAATTGTCCAACAGTAGCAGAAAAGCCGGAAAGGAAAGCGTTGAAGGGCTGTTCATATCCATGTTAGCATGTGCCTGGCTCAAAAGACCGCTTCCTTATCCAAGCTTAGCATTTCCCGGCATTTCCCAAGTAACTCCACAACAGAGTAATTCAGTCATGACCATCTCCCAAAGCTTGCTTTCACCACCGCGGTGCAATGGAAAGGGTTCCAAACGTACGTAATTCCCAGCAAGAACGCAGTACAAGAACTGCAGACCTCCGACCAAGACGAGGAAGACCATGAAGACGTCAATCAGCTTCGTGCGCTGCGGGGTGTTGTTGACGTAGTGGTTGTAGATGTTGGCCAGGACCTGATCCCAGTTCTGCGCACCGCCTGCGATCTTGGTGTTGGGGACGGCCTTGGGCTGCGAGGTCATGGTGCCAGGGATCGCGGCCTGGGCAGTCGGGCCAGCAGGTGACACCGGGAGAGCTGCGGCTTCGGCCTTTTGGGCGTTCTTCTTGGGTGCCATGATTGGTCTCGTGTGATGGGGGAGTGTTCGTGGGGTTTGAAGAAACTTTCGGCGGACTGAAGGTTGTCGTGGTGGTTGAATTGGGCCGGTTGTCGAGAGCTACGGCGACTTCACTGCGATGCGCTATGGCTTGCTACAGACCTTGGAGCTGTCCTTCGGAGGACACGACAGCTTGAAGCCACGCTATCACCTGATTGTGGCTGAGGGAGCAGGGGGTCAAGCCACGAATCTGGGGTAGGAGATGGTCCCTGGATCGGAGGACGGCCCTGATTAGTCAGATGCGGGAGAAGATGATGAGATCATCCTCCCCTGTGGGCGGGAGGCCGAAGCTCGGACTACCGAGGCACCGAGCCACGTCGGTAGTTTCCTCCATCTTCTGTACGGCGACTAACAGCATTCCCCCGATTTGATATACAGCAAGAACACTTTCGCGCGACTTCGAATTCTCGCAAACATCGTCGGGTTTAAACCCAAATAAATCACCGACATGGTAAGGGTTTCTGTTTCAGAGAATTAAAGGAAAATAATGACGGGCACTAATCAAGACACCCATGTGCAGGCATCCCAGGACCTCCAGATCCCCTCCTACGCCCTCGCCGTTTTGACGGCCGGCGGCGGCATCGCCGGCTACGCCCGGACGCGCTCCGTCCCATCTATCGTCGCCGGATGCGCAGTCGGTCTCCTCTGTACGACATGTTCCCGTATTTCCTCAATTTGAAACTCAGGCTAACTAGTCTGAATCGCAACAGACGGCCTGGGTGGCTACCGCATCCAGAACAACGAATCCTATGGCGTTGAGCTTAGTCTGCTCGCCTCTGCAGTCCTCGGTGGTTCTGCCATCCCCCGCGCCATCCGTCTCCGCAAGCCTGTCCCTATCCTGCTGAGTGTGCTGTCGGTCTTCGGGCTGTTTACCTTCGGCAAGGAGTTCAGTCGCAGTCTATAAGGGAATCAACGCATGGAAGGGAAAGATCCACAAGCGTTCTGAGGCGTATTTGTAATAGTACAGTTGTAGAACTGCGGAATAAAATGTTGCCTCTTTTTGAACATCCGGAGGTCCCGGTCGCCTGATGTATTGTACAGTGGTCTCTTACCCCGAGTTTAACTCGGTTCCTTTAACTCGGATCCTTTTATATGAGCCGATATACCGTTCGCCTGTCCCATCGCCGGATTGAACGAAGTTGTGATTTCGTCGTATCGTACAATCGCCACTTCGTCCCATATACGCTTCGCAGTGAGAGCTTCGTTCTTCGACCGCAGTTCGGTTGCTTGTTCAATTGCTTTAGTCGAGACCGAGAGATTTGTTGAGTTCCTTTATCCTGTTCTCGCGCTCGTCCTTCTTTGCCCTCGCCGCGGCGCGGTTGGCCTCGGTGCGCCTTGCGCGGGCGCCCTTCAGGCACTCGGTGAGCTTCACCTTGGCGTCATTGCAGCCACCGAGTGACTTGTGCATGAAGCCTTTGGCGTGACATTCTTCGAGGGCAACCATGACGTCTTCGCACTCTGTTTTAGCGATCGTCAGCGAGTAGTTCGAAGTCTTGTAGAAGCGACAAGAATCTTTGCTCAAAAAGGTGGGTGGCGGGGGTGGTTCATAAGAAGTTGTCACTGACCAAAGTTGTCCTTGGTGTGCAAATGAGGATGCATGGCAAGCAGAAATTGGCAAAAGTGATTTCAAGAGACTAATTGCGTGTTCGGTTGGGCGTCGGAGTTGAAATACGAAAGGCGCAAAATGAATCCTGGTGGTTCAATGCAAGGACGAAATGGGCTGAGAGGGATTGGGTGAGGCCACCACCAGTGGGCCAGCATTTGCGCGCCTGCCCGGGATTTGGTTAATTAATGGGTTGCAGGGGGCGGCAAAAGCTCGGACCACTACCTTCTAGAACTTCCATTGCACTTTGGGTCGGCTAGCAGCAAGGCAGGACGACCTATTCTTACTGGAATCTGCTTCTATCACGACAATCCAAGCACCCTAGTCACCCGCACACATTAACTGTCGCGGATCGATTCGAGTTGAAGATGTCGGCGCCAGCAGCAAGCCAGCGTAAGCAGCAAGGTGAGTTCAGGTTCTCAAAGCCCGATACAAGACGAACAAATCCATCTCAAGAAAAACCCCGCCAGTCCCAGCACTGAACTGTTTTCCAGATCTGCAGAACCAATATGGCATTTACAAGAACACACTGCAGCAAATTGCGCAGAAAATTGGCGACGTCGAGCAGGAAGCCGAGGAGCATAAGTGCGTCTTCACGACTTCATTCCACGTTTTTCCACATTCATTTGTCGTCTATCGACACTGACGGTATTATTACGGTGTCCTCCGCGACAAGTTCGCGGGGCAGAGCCCGAACTACGCCGCCCAGGGGCATGAACTCTCTTGAGCCCGGCTCCCGATCCTCGACTCACCGCTCTTCATGACGTTTCCATGGCACACACCTTGCGCTGTCACACCGCTTATTTCGAGAAACCTGGAAGACATGACTGACTGGCTTATGGCTGAGGATAGGCTCGTGCTGGAGACGTTACAGCCCTTGTCCGGAGACCGCAAGTGCTTCCGTTTGATCAACGGCGTGCTAATGGAGCAGACGGTCAAGGACGTCATGCCGGCTTTGACGACGAACTCGGAAGGTCTGAAGAAGGTTCTGGAGGATCTGGTCAAACAGTACAAGACCAAGCAGGATGAGTTGGAGAAGTGGAAGGTTCGTGGGACGGAGCCTGCTGCGATAACGTCATTGAGGGGCGTTTGCTGACTATTCTGGATTACAGAAGAAGAACAACGTCCAGGTTGTCCAGAACTGAGGAATAGCGAGTTCTGGTTGCCAGGTGGACCTTGATGGGTTGACCTGGCTTGGAATCTGACTTCGTGTGTCCGATGGCCAGCGTTCAATCGCGCGAGGGAAAAGTTGGTTCGGGACTGTGCGGAACAGAGACTTCGAGGCTCTCCTCGTATCCAGGCCACGGATACTGAGCTGTCTTTGCATGCCAAAGAAATCATGAGACGTCAGGTGTCAACCTCTGCTGAAGTAGAACATCGAGGCTGCATGGCACCCATACAGCAGCGAAGTTCCGGTAAAAGGATGCAAACGCTCGGAATAAGTCATCGCGATGGACTGCGAGTTGATGGTGTAGTGGTAGCGATGCGTTGTACAACGCCATAGGCACGCAGACGCACGAATACAGCTCGGCGGCAAGGGCGTTTCAGTACCCAACGACGTCGTTACCTCAAGATCGTCAGACGAACACACCACTTGTCTAATCGTGACGGCACCGTATGTGGTTGATTTGGCTGGCTGAGAATTTCCCGATTGACGAGGCGTGCTGACTGGCTACTTGTCATGCGGCCTGGTGTGCTGGCTGGGGTGCGCTGAAAAGTTCTGGAACGGCATTTCGTCCAATGCTGCCCAGCCTGTATGGGTTGTTCGACCCGACAGCCACGTGAGGTCAGATTCACTGGTGCTAAGTGTGACACCATGATCGCAATTCCAGCCGAGGGAGTAAGGAGACTACGGACCGGGCCATCTGGCCGAGCGAGCTTCTGCCCGCTGGTGCGTTACGGTGCTTCATGCCCGGAAAAGCGGAGGCATCCGATTCGCATTTGCCGAGGATGAAACGTGATATCTGTGATGATCGACTGATATTGCCCCAGGTTCCCTCGAGACGTGTAATCGTGCGTGTTCTAGAAGCCGCTGACGAGGCATCTTGACAGCGGCCTCATGGAATGGACGGCATGCTGCTGCTGCTACTGCTTCTGCTTCTCTTTGACGTATGGCGAGGGCGTAGGTGTGGGAGGCATCCCGTCAACGGTGTCCACTCCGTCCATTCACGGTACCTTTAGTGAGACGTGACCTGCAAGTCAAACGGAAAACGTGCTGTTGAGCAGAACGGTGCGTTATGTGATGCCTAATATGGCCAAAGTTGCGGAACAGCCGAATGGAGGATTGTTGTCTTCCGGCTGGCAAGATACTGTCTCCACGTCTGCATGGCGCCCGGCATCGCCTATGATGTAGAAAACGTGTCACCCAAGCGAGGTGCCCAGAGCAGCAATAGGAATTGTTCCATCCTCTCGCATCTTATGACGACGATGTCGGGCATTCACTGTTCGAGAATAGGCAGGGCGAGGCACACGGGTGCGTCTCGGCGAAGTTGTATAGAGCCAGGGTTTGTAAAAATGTGGCTCTGAGTTGTCAATGTCTCCGGAAGAGAGAAGCGCAGCCTGCTCATGCAACCATCACGGATGGCTGTAAAAGGATCGAATTCATCCGCAGCAGCGAAAGAAGACCGAACGCTGTACCCCTCTCGCGACGAAGATGTCGGAGGGGTGGGAACTGCATCATCCAGGCCAGGGTTGTGGAGAACGAGAGAAGAACTCGGCGCCATCGAATGTGGTGGTCTTTTTGGATGCTAATGCTGCAAAAGTTATCCAATCCCCAATCCCAGCCCAACCCAATAATAGGGCTATTGGCTCCCGACTGAGCAAAGGAGCCCAACCGGTCTCTCAGTACTGGCTGGAGTTGGAGTGAGCGAGTTGCCGGTTCATTGCTGCATGCAGGGTCAGACGTAAGGCGATGGGCCGCCGATAGGTGACCGACGCTTCCAACGGGCATTGGAAGAATTTCTCCGCGTTCTCGTTGGCACAAACAGCCACAATAAACGCTTCTGACGTACCTGGGGGGTTTCGGGCGAATCAAGAAAACGGCAAGCTATCGGGATTTTTTCATTGGCCCAGAAAGCTCGTCTTGAGCTGGTGCACGCAGCCTTGTGTCCAAGCTCCTGAGCTCGATGAGCTGCTTCTTACCTTATGGTAGGTCCAGTAGGTAGCTGACGGGCGACCCAGGCTGCAACCAAGGGGCATGTTCCGGCCTGAACGGCTGCCCGTCGTCATCTAAGGTAGGGCGCTTCTTAGGCTCCTGTCAGCCTTCTCGTGCCTGACCAACACCGTTAGGTTGGGGGCGGACTCGAGGAAGACAGGTGACAGGCCGGACGGCTTGTTTACTCCAGATGCTGCCATTGTCAAATCAAGCGGCGCCGTTGCCCTCCTTGTTGTTCCTGTCGCGCGGACCGACAACCTAATCTGTCAAAAGTTGCACGGTCGAAGAGCAACGAATACGGAATTGCTTCTCTTTCCAACGAAGCGCGCATTGCTCTGCCGCGTCCACATCGCCATCCTTGCCACTGCGTTGTCTTCGTTCAATCTCGTCAGCATGTTTGCAGGACAGGAACTTACGCCGTTGTCCCCGTCTCCATCTTGTCGGTTGTGCCACTTCGCATGCCCTGCCTGGCATCCGCCAGCCGGTATGAGGCGAGGTAGTTGTGTTTGCTACCCTCCTCCGAGCTTAGTGGCTTCGAGCGGCCTACACCGCTCATATACCGCAGCATGGCTGGGCAGAAGAAGTCCGTGTTGATACAGCGTGAACTGCACACAATGACACATCAAACTTTGATGGAGGGGAACGTCGGGAGGGATGGTGGTCCTTGATCGTATGCTAAGAGGGAGCTCCCCTCGCGTTCTGTCAGACTAATGGTTTAGTGGTTCATCTTTGCTAGGCTCTTGGTCTGACAATCCCCAGGGCACAATATGTCCTTCAGACACAAAAACTGATAACCCAAGGACATCCAAGCAGGCGAGAATGGGGAGTGCGAAAGCAGTCGCAGGAATTCGCAGCGCATCTCAGCCGCGTTGTTAGGGAACAGGATCGGATGATGGAGGGTGGGAGGTACCGCGCTAATCCCAGGATGTGCCTCGGCGCTGACAGATACTTCGGAATTTGGCTACAATAGCGGTAGCTTGCAGGTACCGCCCATGCTATGGAATGAATGGGTGGTGGGTTTCGCGACCTTGAGGAACTAAGACCTTGTTATTGTGTTTAATGCGCTGGGCGTCTTGTTGACCGCACCTTCTTGCCCACTTCCCTCCATTTCTCCCTTCTGCATCAACCCCACGTTCTTGCAGCCATCAACACGTACAGGTGCATCCGCCAGAACCAGGCGCATTGTTAGGCTCTATTGCGACCTCGATCGAACAACTCAGACACCCCGAATCTTGTAAGGAACCATACCATCAGACCCTGTCGAACGGCACTTGAGCTGGGCCCCCTCCTCATCTTGCCCCGTCCATACACCAGATACACACGCGCCGTTGGCCTTGCTACTTGCCCTCTCCTACCAGTCGCCGTCGCAGTCTCCTAGTCCCGTTCTTCTCAGTCCCTATCGTTTCAAGTGAAGCTTCCTCTGACGCGCTTTTGCAGCTGTTACCTCTCGAATCCGCTGCCACGGCTTTCCCGTCCGATAGTCCGGTGTGTAACCACAGGTTGACTCTTGCGCGCCCAAAGCTCCGCTCAAGTCAAGACGACCATACGCATCCATACTGATACTGGTACTAGGCCGGCTGCCCACGCGCTTCTTTGACGCAGCACTCCGCAGCTCCGCCTACCGGCAACAAAGTACCTCCTTCGTTTCAAGGTTGCTGATTCGACCTGATCTCACCCCCCGTTTGCGACTCGCGAACCGGTCTTTCCTACTCTCTACGAACCCAACAGGTCGAACCGCGCGCCGAGCTTCGAACACCAACCCGGAAGAGTGCGTATACCCACAGCTGCAGCAGGGCGATCACGAAGCATCAACGCTACCCTCATCTGGACTCGATAGGACGGCCGTTCCTGTGGGACCCGCAGACGCAGCCACCCTCTTCCCGCTTTTTTCCCAGTCACTGTTCCTAAGTCTCCCCAGACTAGGCAGCGGACAGGACAATCCCAGGAAGATCCGTCATAGCCTGAAGTCAAGACAGGGCCTGCCAGGGGATCGCGAGTAAAAATAATCCATCCCAAGGACCAGCCGAGGGGTGCAGGGCAGGATTGACGCACGCTTCTGCAGCTAAGCCGCGAGACTTGCAAGCCCTACGGACCTGCAACGTGTCAGGGGACACATCATCCCAAACCCGTGTGTGCGAGCTGCAATAACCCAAGCAAATTACAAGAAGCCAGCAGCCGCTGCAGGTAGCCAAATATGTCGGACTCCCCCCAATCTCCTACCAAGGATGTCGAGCAAGGTGTACAATCACCCGAAGAGGAACAAATGAACGAGCCTCAAGACCCACAATCCGGTGGCATGGGCTACGCTGAGTTCGAAGTCAAAGAGCAAGACCGGTGGCTGCCCATAGCCAATGGTAAGCCATACTCCCCTTTGCTACCGACGACGACAGTAATGTTTGATTTTGGTTCGTGTGTGCCGACCATCATTGTGAGCACCGTCTTTCGACTGGTTTGGTTTGGCCTGGTTTGCTTGTTCGCGCATCGCCTCTGCTTGGTTCTCGTGGTAGTTGTTGGTCAAGGAGGAAAGAGGAGTGACAGCTGTGCGATTTCGGGTTGTCATGTCTCACGATTCGTCATCGAAGTCGCCAGAAGCGGCAGGCGCTTCGCGCGGCGAAAAATATGATGAGCTCGATGCTAACATACGAAACTTTGCCCCAGTCGCTCGCATCATGAAGAATGCTCTCCCCGAGAACGCGAAGATTGCGAAGGAAGCAAAGGAATGTATGCAAGAGTGCGTCAGCGAGTTCATCTCTTTTATCACTAGCGAAGGTATGTTTGTCTTCTCCACACTTGTGTCTTGACCGAACCGAAACCTGACCTATCACAGCCTCTGAGAAGTGCCACCAGGAGAAGCGTAAGACGGTCAATGGTGAAGATATCTTATTCGCCATGACATCTCTCGGATTTGAGAACTACGCTGAGGCGCTCAAGATCTACCTTTCCAAGTATCGTGAAGTACGTACGGCATAGGCTTATCCTAGTTCACTCGTTGAACAGGTCACACTTGGCAACTTGGAAAAGCTAACGGAATTAGCAGCAGTCTCAGTCCAACAGAGGAGAGAGCTCCCACCGCCCCGGTAGCAGCGGATACGGTGCAAACCCTCCCACCGGGGCTGGAAGCTTCCAGGCTGAACCTCAGAACAACGTTCTCGGAGCTCAGCAAGGAGACGGCAGTGCCGATCAGAGTTACATGTATGGTGCTCAAACCGGTCACAATGGCACTGGCGGCGCCGAGGGCTACTAGACATCGGCCCACCAACTGTGTGTACAGCATGGGAGTAAGAAGGAGCTTTTTTCCTCTCAACATATATGTACAGGTCGCAACTTGGAGACGCCCAAGCCCGACCAAAAATGATACCTGGACGTACGTCCTAGTGTGTATGAGTACAGGGCTGGGGCATGTTCGACCACCTACCTTGGGACCGGCTAGGTTGGGGCATACAGGTGTATATGAGGAGCCCCAGGAGTCACTTTAGGATTGGGAAGCAGAACGGGTCACTCAAAAGTGGACTGGAAGGGGTTTTCTTTTCCTTTGAATAATTGACTGTTGATAGATTCCCCCTTTTCGCGTTGCCATTCAGTTAGCCATGCCAACCCATAGTGGTCACGCGGCATTGGTAGAGAGCAGTTCAACAAGCATCACAGCTATGGGAACGGACCCGGGCCGTATCATAGCATAGTTAGCTACGGCACTCTCATAGAGCTTATTAATTCCAGTTCAGTCACGTGCTTCCTCATACACATCTGTACGCATGAGACCATTGACTAGTCTTAACGAGCAGTGAAGCCTGCGGCGAAGCTTTCGACATCAAGATCCATTCTCTAGTATTAGACTTACACAGAAACCACCTACCTACTAAGTACTTTCGCAGTAAGTTACACAATCCGCGTCCCCAGAACGTCGAATGCACACGGCCCAGGCTTCAGGGGTCTTGAGTGCGGCACGTGCGCAGTCCCTCCAGTCTCAAAATTTTCCCCAGTGGATGGGACCTCGGGAGGCTAAAGTGGGGGGAAAAAAAAAAAAAAGTAATGGGCAACCGCTTGCCGCCAACTCAAATCTTCCAGGCAACAAACCACCGAAGGAATCAATCGGTCGGCAGCCAGTTCATTCCCGCAACCTTTCAACGACAAGGCGCTCGCCCAGGTCAATCTTGCAAGGTCGTCAGACATGCATGACATCTTCATCTCAATCTTTGCGCAACACATTTTACGTATCACGACAACAGCCCGACACCCCGTCGCCACACAGCGAGCCTCGACCCCCAGCGCTTAGAGAACCGCCTTGACCACCACACACGATCATCCCCATGCGACCTTTCACCCCCATCTCCAGACATCGGTCTGGCCCGCCACCGAGAACGGCGACACCGATCAAGAGCATTTTACGACCGTCTCTCCTGGGTCGTAGGAAAGCTGACGACGCGGGGCTTGATCCGATTCCCAACGACCCCCCGTCGAGCCCGACCAAGCGGCGAAAGGTGTGCATCAACGAAATGAATAATAGTATTTTCGAGTTCGGCAGCAGGTCGATGGATGAAGTGAACGCGGAAGTCCGAAAAGCTTTGGAAGAGCATTTAATGGGAGAGGACGAGGGATACGATAATCTGAAGGAGATTTTCGCCAACGATAAACAACGATACCTGCCCCCTGTGGCGGGGGAGGACGAAGATACCCTCAAGCCCCAGGAACTCAAGGGCTATGTTCTGGCTCTTACTAGCTGCGTTCCGCTATTGAAAAATAGGGCCTGCAACGGTCTCGTGAGGACCGTCCTTCAAGTCTCCTGGCTCGGTAGAGACGAGGACTTTTTCAAGGTCTACATTCAGTTCCTGGCCGCCCTGATTAGTGCTCAGGGGTCTTACCTGACACATGTGCTGTCCATGATTGTTGAGAAATTCTGCCAATCCCGGCAATCCGAATGGAGCGTCGCCGACTTTCCTCCGGTCGCTCGTTCCACGATGCGCCAGCGGCTGCACACTGGTCTTCAATACCTGCTCCAAATGTTCCCGGCCGCTACCGCCGTTCTCCGCAATCTTCTTGACACCAAGTTCCCCTTCGATGACGAGTCGAGAAGAACGTTCGTCGCATACGTCAACAATCTCCTGAAGGTCTCGGAGTATGCCGGAGACTTGGATCTCGACATTGTCGACGTAATCCTGTCACGGCTGGTCAAGATCGACGTTCAGATGCAGACGGACCTTGACGACCTCGATGACAACCTTACTGCGTCCGTTGCCTACGCGCTTGGAAAGACCTTGAACAACGGCTCCTGGGAGGGAGACGAAGAGGCTGAGGACGAAGATAGCGATAATGAGTCGGTCGACAGCGATGATTCGGACTTTGACGATCAGGAGGAAAAGGTGCGCGTTGTCAAGAGCAACGTGGAGAAGCTGGACGCTATCCTCGATACTCTATTCGAACACTACACACCCCTCTTCGAGAACCCCGACTCGGACGAAGCATGGGACCGCTATGCGCTGCTCGTGCAGTCTTTCGGAAAGATCGTTCTGCCAACCTACAAGTCTCGTCACACACAGTTTCTTCTCTTTCATTTCGGCCAGATGTCTGCCCGCCTACGGGACACCTTTGTCGGCAGTTTGATGCACATCTTCAGTTCACAGAACCGCCCGAGCTTTGTACGACAGGCAGCGGCTACATACTTGGCTGGTTTCATGGCAAGAGGCGCCCACGTCCCGCCTGACCTAGTCCGCACAGTATTTGCCCTTTTGCTCAAGCAAATGCAAATTTACCGCCAGAAGCACGACCCGGACGCAAGAGGACCAGACCTGAGACGACACCAGATTTACTACGCACAAGTCCAAGCTGCCCTATACATGTTCTGCTTCCGGTGGCGTGACTTGATCGTGGACGCTCCTGAGTTCGTCGACCGAGAAGACCCTGCATCGTACCTGGGTCACGAACTGGAGTGGATGCAAGGGATGAGAGAAGAACTGTCCGCCAGCGTCTACTGCAAGATGAACCCGCTGAAGATCTGCGCGCCAGGGATCGTCGATGAATTCGCAACCTTGGCGCACAAGCTCAACCTCATGTATATCTTCCCTCGCATTGAGGATAATAAGCGTATCAGGCTTTCCCAATTTGTCTCAGATACTTACGGCACGGGAGGTGCTTTAAGAGATACAGGCTCTGGGGCACAAGATGAGGAATCGTACCAACTCGACCCGTACTTCCCCTTTGACCCTTATCAGCTGCCAGTGAGCAAGAGGTGGATCCAGGAAGAATATGTCAAGTACGAGGCTATTTTGGGTCTAAATACGACAGCAGAAGACGACAGCGATGACGAGGAGGATGACGTGCCAGAGACGGACGTCGAGGAGGACACAGCCACGGCTAGTGAAGACGAAGACGATGATTGAGGTTTTGTAAGGACACTGGGAAACTGCATCTTTACGGCGTTGGACGGCAAAACCAAAAAGCGATTGTGAGCCAAGTTGGCATGGAGGGTATGATTTCCGCGAGGCGTTGGGCGTGTCAAGGTCCTGAACTTGGACGAAGAAGAGATTGGAGAAAGATGATGACAATTTCAGTCCTCGGAGACGTACGAAGAGGATCAGAATAGAAGTCGATCCACGAGAGCTGTCTAGTATTTGAAAAATTAAAAGTCATTTCAATCAAAATCAGTTCACCCGCTTACCCCCCTCGTCCATTGTTCAACTTCCAACTACGCAGCAATTTCTACGAATGAAGCGGATTCATGTTCTTGACAAATTGTCGTCCACGCTCGCTTTTGGCTGCGAAGGGAGATTTGTCCGTTTTATCAAATACAAGTGTCCGCTCCAAGCGCCAAGCACGTAAGATCAGCTTTCAGCACCTTTTTCTTTCTCCAATTTAATCTACAATAGGACAAGCGCTCATCCCTTTTCTCCGCCTCTGTAATCCTTCTTGGTAGCAGGCGCGTAATTCACCCGCTGAGCAGAGGTACAGCTCAGCCCTGATGTCTGGCAAGCGCGGACCCTAACGCGTTCCTTGCCTGAGAGTACATCGGAGGGGCCTGTTTCTCTCAACCGGCTAGCGGCTCCCCTTAGAACGAGGATCTTGGGGGCCGAACAGAGGATGGCAATTTGGAATCGTCCATCTCATAAGTAAGTCTTGCCAATTCCCCCGATGCACAGCGAAACCTCTTTTTCCATCGCGTGGGTTGTTGAACGTCGCATTGCAGAATAAGACAGAGCTCAGAAAATTTAGACTACGTGGTACCTACACGAAGATCTCTATCACTTTCGTTCGTTGCGTTCCTGGGTGTTTCGTCTCGTCGATCCACAGCTCGAGAGAACCCCTCACCGTCTTTTTCCCCTACCACTTCAAACCATTTCGGGCGCGCTTGGTTCCTCATCACGGTGAGCGGATATGGCGGATCATCAGCTCCGGCTATCGGGTGAGGCTGCGGCGGGGGAGGGGCAGCAGCAACAGCGGTCTGATAGGGGAACCACCAGCACCGGCGACGACGACTTCAACCGGCCATCTTTCATCAATTACTGGCAGGGCGAGAAGGAGAGTGAGAGGTCGGGACGGGTGCAGTTCGTGAATGAGGGCCCGCCTCCTGCATCGTCGTCGACGATGAGCGGGATGGCACCGGAGATGCTTCCACCGCTACCACCGCTACCACCGCTACCACAAGAGCAACAGCAGGGTTTATGTAAGTTTACTTGCTACGGTCCGTGTCGTCTTCCCCTCATATTTCTCGTCAAGCAGACCCTTTTCGGATATCAAGATTCCATCATGTATTCTCATTCGCGGCTTTAAAATCAACCAGCCGACAACACACAGGAAGAGCACAGGTTTGGGAATCCTCCAAGTGGGTTTTTCTTCTGGCCCATCGCGGATGATCCTTTTTCATATGTCTCACTGCCGTTTGTTTTGATTTGTCACGGAAGCCCATTGCGAAAGATGAGCGGGCGGGCTGATGGGACCACGAACGCTGCATCCTGCGATGATTCCTCATCGCAGCACGGGTGGCGTCTCCCGCCGCTAAGGGTGGAGAGACGGCGCGAAACATGGCTGCACATCAAACCCCCCTCAGACCTCTCTGCTGGGACCGCCAACGAACCCAGACATCGGCTTTGTGTCGTACGCTCGCCCGCAAGTGTGTGCCCTTGCACGTGGAGACCGCACGGCGCCGTGTTCGATGGATTCCAACCGGCCACCACACACTACCGACCTTACCACCCTCCCCCGGGCCCCATCCCGGTGCCCCGATGCGTACACCGCTGCTGGGTTCTGGTGATCATTGTCCAAACGTTTCTTGGCTTTCTGGAATCATTGGAATCATTACACCTGCATTCGGAATTCTTCGCTTGCAAGTCGCGTATTACCCAAATTTTTCACTTTCCCATCGCTTCCCCATCCTATTCCACCCAATTTCAACATGGGTTTTCGCGTGACTTTGCTTTTGTGTACAATATGTCATAAATCCCCCATTCAGTCGGCAGGTGTCGATCCTCTTGTTCTTTTAGCTCCGGCACGCTCGATGACTTGGCTTTCGAGACACACGACGAGCTAACACCACATAGCGCAATCAGCTACCGGCGCGGACTCGGCCAAGGAGAAGGCCAAGCTTCGACGGCAGCAGGTCCGAAAAGCACAAATTCAACACCGTACCCGCAAGGCCAACTACATCAAACAGCTTGAGCTCGACGTCTGCAAGTTCCGAGATTTAATCGCGGCCGTGGAGAAGGAGATTCTCGGCTGTCGTCGAGAGAACGAAGGAATGACGGGTGCCCTCGCAGCACGTGGTTTGAGAGTTCCTGAAGATCTGAAGGGCAAGGAGAAGCAGGTTCTGGTCAGCGAAGTCAGAATCGCCGACGTTAGCGGTGAAGAGGATACTCCTTCATACGAGAAGGCCGTCCAGCAGCCTATCGAAATCTACGAACAGCCTCGAGCACACGTTCCGGAACCACATCAACCACTGCAACAAGGGCAAACGGATACGCAGGTGTTCAGTGAGGAGCAGCAACAGATGCTGTCGTACGAGGCAACGATGGCGCAGCCGTTGGATTACGATCCCTATCCCCCAGTCGACATGTTTGGGGAAGTCAACATGGGCGATATTACCGTCACAATGCGCAAGGACGACACCCTCGGCACGCCGTGCTTCCAAATCAGCTCTTCGTCAATAACGAGCAGCCATTCTACGCCGCTGCAGCCTGCCACTGCCGATCAGTTGTTGGCGGAGCAGGAGGTCACTGCCATCAACCTCATCTTGGCGTAGGTCTCTTCCGTTCACTGCTCTGCTTTCATTACTCGGGCGATGCACTAATCACCTCTTTCAGCATGGAACACATCTGCTGGAACCACTTCCACCCTCGCCAATTCCCTGATCGGGCCGACCCCTGCAAAGCCGCTTCCGGACACACGATGATGGCTTCGACCATGTGCATGTCCAACGCACCCGAGCGCGTTTACCGTTCCATCCGCCGCAAGGAAGTCGAGACGCAGCACACCTGGCACGCCGTCGGAGCGGGAAGCTCTCTGTCGCTCAGGTCGCTGCTGTCCTTGGCTAAGGCGTTGAACCCAGGCGACATCGAGCTCACACCCGTTCAGGCTTGGTTCGAGCTTGCTGGGCGCTATGGTACAGCGGCATTGATGGAAGATCGGGTTATCGAGGCGCTGAAGAGGGAGTTTTGCGGGGTCGTCGATTGCATTCACTTTGGAGCCATTATTGAGCGAGATGCGTTCGAAAGTGTTGTTGCAAGGGTCATGAACGAGGCTGGGGTTCCCGAGTTGCCGTACGACATGGACGTTGATGTGAGAGTCGCGGGGCAAGGGATGATGATTGGGGCTCAGCAGATCACAGCTCAAGATTTTGGAGCCTCGACAATGGCTACCTGAGGAATCACAAATAGACTCAAGGCGCAAGGACACGCTACAAGTATGCGTCATGCTACACTACCGTTAGCGGAACGAGAGTGCACGCATGTGAACAGTATGAGGATGATTGGGCAGGGCGGATAACATGCAAACAGGCATGTTTCTTGGCTCATGATAATACGAGTTACGATATTCACGATTTTACTTCGATGGGACCGAGTCCATGGATCGATCGCATTTAGGGAACATTACATTGGAAACTTGCATGGCTGAAGGGCGACGGACATGTAGAAAGACACATTTGAGTATATGAATCAGTGATATCTGGCAAGTTCTGGTGGGATTGACATGAGCTGGGAAACAGATATATATTGAGTAAGCAGATCATACGTCACCTTTTCTGGTCGGCTACCTGCCTCTCGGACTGCGATTTACTCGTTCCCGTTCGTCCCGAAGTTGCCTCAAGCTCCACAAAAGAGGAACAAGAGGCAACTTCGCCGCGGATGCGCATATCCGGGTTTGCTCTTGTTGGTTTTCTGGGCTCTCGCCTCTCGCTCGCCCCCCAGTCGAGAAGAAGGGGTCGGCTGTCCCCGTTGTCCAGGTATCACAAAAAAGGGTCGCATGCCGCACTCAGTTTTACCTCTCCGTCGTGCCTCGTTATTCGCCCGATAATTCAGATTAGAAGCCGATGAGACGTTTACTAAAAAATGGTAGACCTTCTCGCCATTGATTCTCGCCCGTTCCATGTGTGATGGATTCGTCTCCACGATCAGAATGGGAGCGCTTGCCAGGCGGGTTATATCCTCAAGACCGACTTACTTGCTCTTCGTTGGAGTAATAAAAGAATACGTGGCGTTCAATTTGAAAACAGCGGAGAGCGACAGAGACGGACCAATTTGGGGCATTCTTTTCATCATGAGCTTGAGGGAGAATGAGTTTGGCCCTAGTTGCTTCGAAAATGATTGTGGGGATCAAGCGAGTGATTCAAATGTAAACCCCGAGCTCGTTCCTACTGCCACCGTGCATCACACAGAGCGTCCAGTGTTTTACATCCTTGCCCGGAGGGCAGATAGTCCTTCGTTCTTAACGCCTCAGACACCCAAGACCAACACAGCTAAAACCTCAGGAGTCGAAAATGGCGCCATAAGCTGGGATTCCACGCGACATCATGCCGAACACTACCATCTCGGTCACCTTTGGATTCGAATTCACGTACACAGCCTCAGCATTCGATGTGCGGACAAGCTTGTACGTCTCGAGAACGATGTCAGGGTGCCCGCGTTCTGTCGTATTCCAAATGAGAGCCTCGGGGTCAGCCTTCTTCATCGCCGCCGTAACGCCATCCCCGTAGGTCTTCTGGGGATTCCTGGTGCTCCAGAGAACTCTCCGCGGCGTGGCGCCAACAAAAAGAAGGGAGAGACAAGGCCCGATGCCAGAACCCGTGGCAACAACAACGATCTGCTTGAACAGCCGAGATTTACATAAGAGTCCATGCAAAGGAGCCCCTCTGATGCAGAGCTTGCGATCATTCGGCTTCGATATCTGCTTCTTCGTCCAGTCGCCTGCGTTGCTGATGACGATGCTGAAGCCGTGGATCTTATGCGAGTCTGAATCTACGTCCGGAATCGTGGCGAAGGCATGCCATTCTGTCAACGGCTTGTCGCTGATCTTGAGGCCGTAGAAGGGCTGCATCGTGCGGTACTTGAAATGAAGGCGGGTGGCGTGGTCGCTCAGCTTCTCTGGGTAGACCTTCATACGTCGAAGTCTGGACCAGGAAGCTATCAAGCAAGACGTTGAAATGCAAATGAACCAGAAGTTGGTCGAGGTGACGAGGACGTAGCCGATGGTCGTCGACACTTGCCTTGCCGTGACGTGGGCCAAAGACTTTGTGCGTCCAGAAGTTGGTGAGGGCGATCCATCCTGCGAAACGATGGAAGGCTTCGAAGTAGTCGTGGAACTTTCTGCGCAGGTTGGGATGGGCGGATGTCAAGATAACCATGAACATGCGGACGAGGATCCAACTGCAGATCATGTCGCCCTTGATATCGTTCTCAAGCTCAGCCACATACTCTTTGGTCACCAAGATGGCGTACAAAATATACCACACGACCGCAACTGTTCCTGTGCCGCTGTGGCAGCCGCCGTAATGGAAGACCTTGGCCAGGCGCTTCCGAACGGACAGAGGCCACGAATGAGGTAACATCGTGAAGATCCCGTAGCACATGTTGACCCATTCTTCTTGGCGGAAGAGAAGGGATTTCATGAGGTTGAAAGCAGCTGCGTTGCCGATTGTATTTGGCTTGGGGCCGCCGCGGGAGTCAGCCACGAGAGCAATGAAAACGGCAAGATCGGTCGTGAAGATAGTGGCGAATGTCTTTCTGTATGATGAAGCGTACTTGTCTGTGAAAACGATGTTAACTTAAGTTGATGTTTGGAATGGAAGAGGAATCCTGATCATTCACATCGAAACTTGCAACTAAAGTCGCCCCCTTGTTGTTCTGGAAGCTTTGCGAGCTCGGACGACGTGATAGAGCGAGATGTCTCCGAGGTAGAGCCTGTCCCCTGTCATTGATGAAGAAAAGACACCCTCGGACTTGACGACGATGTTCTCTTCACCTCTGTCTCGGGAGACTGCAAGCGGTCCGCTCTTTTCATCTTGTGAGACCCTAGTGGAAGATCCAGTGTTGTTCGTGACGTTTCTTTGATGCCAAGAGTGAAGAAGAGCCGAGACCTGGATCAACGTTCAAAGACTTATATGTCCATTTCATGGTGGTAATCTTCAACCGGCCGAGATAGATATGAAAACTGCCGGTCTTCATGAGCCCTCAAGGTCGATCTCCAACTTCTTGCGGAACTCCCTATGCAAGAAGACTATCCCAGAGACGCTCTGACTGCGAGTTCTTCGTCTATTTCGATAACAAGGTTGACTTCGGACCATTTTGCATGCCCACGCCCGCTTTAATCTGTGTCCTGGCAAGATCATGCGCGGGTGCCATTGCTGGCGGGACCGCCGATGAGGCCTTGGCCACGCCACTATTCTCATTTCAGTTGAGCCCCGATGCAGAAATACGTCGACCATGGCAGACTTACGACGAGGAGTTACGGCATTATCGACATGCCTTCGACTTCCTAAAGAAGACCCTGATGCCTAGAGTGACGAAGGCAGGCTTCGGCAGCTCCCGTCTGGGGGTTCTGGCCACAAATCCTGAGCATTGATTCATCATTTTCGGTGAACGATCCAAGGAATCTCAAATCATATTTCATCCCGAGGTCTTCGGACGATGGTAAGTGGAAGGTTCCTTCGAATCTTGACATCTTCCAGCTCGTAGCGCCGTCCTCCGTCAACTTTGATGATCCGGAGTTTTTGCAATTTTTTCGTGATTTTAGGAGTTCTTGAAGTATATCAGAACAAAAAACCTACCAGACTGCCTTCCTTAAGTAAAGATCGCGATAGGAAATTTTTGGTCTGTTGCAACGCCATATGCGGAAGGTGGGTATGGGCTGCTTGAAACATGGTCCGTAACCAGACAGGTCCCCAGGTCTCGCATTTTCATGCCGAAGGGGTATGTAGATTATGGTTTCAATTACAAGAAAACACGCTAAAATACTTCCATTCTTGTTTAAATGTCCCTCTGAAGATCCACCGTGCATCCGTTGTCGTGCAGCTGGAGTCGAGGGAGTTCGCGATCTTTTGCATGTGTCAAGAACACATCCCGCGCCCGGGTGTGGGGGTTTAGATGCGGCGGGCGATGCGTTATCAGTCCTCGACGTCCATCTTCTTCACGATTGGAAGGTTGCAATTACGCCGTCAAGTTGTCGAATCGCCTCATCCACCAACCTCCTCACGGACACCACGAGCGTAGCCGTTTCCGCTTTCGTCGAGATAGTTCAAGCTTGGCACAACCGTTGCCTGGCACCCAACTTAACAAGGAATCGCTAGTACTCTCAGACTTTTCCGATTCATATTTTCTGCTGACGTTGCCGTGGTTTGAGGGAGAAATTGTCCGATTTAACTTGAGCCTTCTCCATTGAATTTTGCCGGTGAAGCGTGATGAGAACTTCTATGCCCCACAATCCTTGGGAAGATTCAGTCGTGGTATTCTTCAATAAGGTTGGTTCCTCAAAAGCTCCAAATCTGCTGCTCATAGTGTCGAGGCGCCTTATATGTGGCTTTGTCGGTTGCCCGCCGCCGTTCAAGCGTGTAGCTCACCGCCAGTAACTCAGTAATCAGCCGGTCAATTCAAAACTTCGACCTAGTATTTGGACTATTAATCTTGGTCATGGGTGTCAGCCCTAGGTAGTTGACTCTTGTCTACATGATCCAAGTCCTTGCATACTTCCGGTTAAGCTTGATTTATAGCTTGGAGACAAGAATCTACACGACCGATACCTCAAAGATGACCTAAATCCTATTCTCCATAGGCTCGCGCGCGCGAAAATCCGAGAAAACCTATCACGGGTGTTGATATGGTCTAATTAAGACGCGAATGACTGCTCTCTCGTGTGGCATCTTATACGCTCGTCAGCCCCAACTTTGACGGTGAAAACCCATGGCCCACTCATGAACCCCGTTGATATTTCTTCAACCCTCAACTGGAGTATCAGATTTAGTTCTCATTCGCAAGATAACAGCTGTACCTTGGCAGGAAGTTCTCTGCGCCGCTAAGCGCCTACCTATCGTCTGACTGTACTGCCAGATCTGGCGAGTATCCTCGGAGGACGCACTGATTTATAACCTCCAAATGGTGTTATATAATTCATTGTCATAAACATGAACCCTACGATGCTCGACGATGACCACTTCTGCTGAAAGAAACTCACAAGCCGTCCTTTCGATAGTCAGTTCGCAGCAACAGTCTTCTTATCATTATCATTCCCGCCAGCCAACATACCTGTCAGGACCTAACTCACGGATACACACATAGCCATGTCCTCCAAGCCCGTCATCGTTTTCACACCCGGTGCATGGCACACCCCTGGATCATTCAAATATATTCGAGATGAACTGCACCACCAGAGGTGGTGGGAGACCAGGGCCACCTCCAACGTGTCGGTCGGTTCTGAGCCTCCGACGAAGGGCATGTACGACGATGCTGCCTCCACCCGTGCAGTCATCGAGGAACTCGCAGACCACGGCAGGCAAACCGTCCTCGTCGCGCATTCTTACGGTGGCGTAGTCGGCGCCGAGGCCATCAAGGGTCTTGGATACAAGCAGCGCGCCGCAGAGGGCAAGGGAGGCGGCGTACTCACGATGCTGTACATGGCTGCCTTCGTGGCGCCGGCCGGGGAAAGCATCTCTACTCTGAGCAGAAATGAGGGGCAACAGTGGATGACAATCGAGGTGAGATCTTAGCCCAGTGTTTATTACCTGATCCAAAAACCGAATGGTACGAAGATAAAGATGAAGAGGAAACATAATCTTAGAAGTTGCTCGCAAATGGCTGACCTTGGATCTTCTAGGACGGCAAGATCCACCGTCGACGGTCCTGAAGAGGTTTTCTACGCGGATGTCTACCCCAATATCACGGAACAGTGTGTCGGGATCCTGCAGCACACAACGACAAAGTCTTTTGAAGAGGGCGTGACTTATGAGCCCTGGCACGGCATTCCATGTGCTTACCTGGCTTGCGAAGATGACCAAGCGATCACCTTTTTTGGATGTTGCAAACTTTGGGTCCGGACGCCCTCATACTTACGCTAATACGTTAAAATCGTCTCACTCGCCATTCTTGTCGCAGGTCTCGGAGACGGCCGATGTTGTTGAGCGACCTGCGAGGGAGGGTCTCGAGGCAATCGCCGCCGAGGTATAGCCCGACCAGGCTTCTGGATGCTGGCTAAGGCCGTGAATCTGAAGGGATGCGTCTCATCGAAGCAAAGGACTTTGCATCGGCGGTTTTTAATTAGACAAGCAGCCATGCGGCGCTGAGCTATTGTCGGAGTACTCCTCAAGATGCCGCGACACCATTGTGAACTAAAATAGCTACTTCGATTAGACACAAGACCGGTATCTGGGAAATAAGGACGTATGGGGCCTTCTTCTCGCTCCCGCCGCCGAGAAGGGCAAACATGTACAGGTGAACATTCTGCAGTCCGTCGTGGGAGACGGGGGAGGAATCCGGTATTTAGATAATTATTGAGAAGACTCAGGTGGTTGAAATAGTCTGATATAGGAATGCGCTACTCGGTCGGCTAGGGGAGGGGAGGAGGGGGGGGGGAAGGGTAGTGTGCGATGGCGACCTTGACTCGGGTTTTGACTGAATGCCGGGGCAACCACTACGAATGTCCCGGGTTACGGAGTGCTTTGGTGATGGAGGTCCTGAACTGGAGCAAAAACCATGGAGAAGGGAGGGTATTGCGGCCCACTATATTGATAAAGTCGACCTTCTGTTCTCGGTTTCAAGCTTCTCTCTCTCCTTTTTTTTTTTTTTTTTTTTGGGTGGGCCTCCCTTCTGCAGAAAATATGTATCGCGCCATTTCGTACGTTGTTGGAATATGACCTGCTTGGCCTGTCGATTTCCAAACATTTCAACGCAATCTGCTGAGAACCTTTGCCGAAGACGTTGAGACCATTCTTGTTCTGCAACTCCCGTCCGTACGTAGTCGCTTTCTTCGAAACTCTCGTCACACTTCCAAAGGTCTAACCCGGTGTCCCACAAATATGAGTTGGTATCACATATGCAGTCGCAAAAGTCATCCACAACAAACCAATCCCATCGTAACTCCAGTTCATTGAACAAATTCAATTGATCCTCTGATCTCACAGTTCTAGACTCGACCACTCGGAACAGGGTATTCATCCATCTTCCTCCGTAAAACATTCCCGACCTCGCACATTGCCCACCTTCCACAACACGACCTGCTCCCCAAAACTCAGAAATCATCCCAAGTCGGCTCGAGAACACGGCGCCAGCCCGTAGCTCGTTCATCGCGCCATTGATAGCAGAAAAATAGAATAGGGTGTCGATCACGTGCGGACGGCCCAATACACGCGACTGTAACAAAACAATCCCAAACCAAATGGGCTCCCTGTCGAAATGAAAGTCCGCCGTGACGCAAGGGAAGAGAGTACAGATAGGACAATAGCACAACAAATGCGATTAAACCAGAAAACAAATCGCCGGCAATTTGTCAGCATACTCCCCTCCCTAATGATGAAGAAAAAAAGCAAGATGGCTCTTTAAGCACGCCCAAAACTCCAATGAAAGCAGACCCCCTAGGAACTGTTCAGCATTCCCAACACCGATGACCAGTAATGGCTCGCGAACGAGTGGCGTCGGTGTCCAGGGATAACCCCCTCACGACGCCACTTTAATCAAAACTCAAAGTAACGCCGCCTCGGATGAATAAATGAATTCTGACCGCATTAGTCTTTAAATAGACTGCCCAAAAGACGACGCCGGGGCTGTTATTTTGTTCGCCACGTATGCAAAGTGCTCCCAATTTAGGTGTCGTGATTAATGCTTTTATTCATTTCGCTCAAACGCCGCTCCAGCCCTCCTTGGTCGGCTGGTAGGCCTTGTATCCTGGATACGTGCCGCCGCTGCTTTGAGGGGGGCGCTGTTCATCTTCTGGCTCTTCGTGCAGTTGTTGGCTACCGCCGGGGCCGCGATTGTAGTTATACTGCTGAGGCCGGCTGAATCCTGATTGGAAATCAAAGCCGCCAGAGTTTTGGGGTCCGGGGGGCTGAGGAATGTTGTAGTCTCCGGTGTAACTGCGTTGGGGCGCAGCTAACGGGCCGGTGGATTCTGAAGAATACTGACGAGCGCCGGCGCCGTATTGCTGACGACCGTAGCTGTCGTTGGCGTACGGGTCGTAGTCATCCTGGGGCGCGGGGAATCGACGTAAGTCGCTTTGCGGGGCCGGAGACCTGCGGTAGTCGGCGGGAGGGGGGGCTGGAGAACCACGGTATTCAGGAGCTGGAGAACGGCGGTAGCCAGCCGGTGCAGGACTAGGTGCGCCGCGAGGGGGAGCCGTGAAGCTTCTGTTGGGGGCAGGACTAGGACCGTTCCTTGGAGGGTGGCCCATGCCAAATCCACCTTGCTCGTAGCTGTCGAAGCCTTGATCAAATTCCTGCTGAGGCGGAGGATATGTCTGGCCTCTTTGCGGTCCGTAACCGTTGTTGAAATCACGGGCGGGGGTCCGTCTTCCCTGAGCGATAGCCATACCTCCTGCGGCACCTGCTGCAGCCGCAGCTCCATACTGATCAACTCCGAAAGACGAGTTCGACTGTCCATGCGTGTTGTCATAGTTGCTGAATCCCTGGTTGCTCATCCCGTAGGGACCAGCAGGCTGGTTGGCGTTAGCGAAGTAGCCGCTAGCTCCGGCCTGCCCGTTCTGTCCGTAGGGACCCCTGTCTCCGGGCATCGGACTGTTCGGATTTGACATGGCGTTGGGCGCCATAAGAGGCATTTGCGGATTCGGCGACGCTGCAGGCTTGTTCATCTGCTCGAGTTCCACTTCTTCCTCAAGCGCGACCTTCTTGGATCCTGCACCCTCCCAGCTGGGCATGGCAGGGAGAGCATCTCCGTCTGCCGCATTTCCCGACTTGCTGACCTCGAATTCGGCGTATTGAGGCGGGGCAGCAGCAGCACCACCGCTAGCAACGGGTGCTGGAGCTGTCGAGTGTGCAGTATGTGTCGGCTGGTTGTTCAAAAACGGCGGTGCGTTCATCGGCGCTTGCGATTTGTATCCTTGATTCGTCGGTCCATACGAGTCGTCAAGGTATTTGTGAGGCGTTCCCTTAGGAGTATCGCAGCAGCCGCAGCAATTGCCGCAGCACTTCAAGCAGTAGCAGCACTGGCAGCAGCAAGATAGACCGCAGCAAGCGCAGCGAATGATGCACCATACGATCGAAAAGATGATCAAACCACCAACAATCATGACTCCGATTACCGGCCACCTGCGCTGGTCAGCATTCTCCAGTATCCTCCACCAAAAAGACCGGATAAACCTACTTGCAATAACTGACGGACATGCAGTTATCCCAGCTCGAAAAGGCCGTTTTGAAATCGTTAATTTGGTTTCCGGCGTTCTCAACCGTAGACATAATCTGGCGCTTCTCCATGGTCGCTGCCATGCTGGATACTACCGAACCCCATACTCCTCCCCGGAGGCTCCGCGCCATGGCGACATCGATTGAAGGCATCGTGCTGGTTGAGATGCCGACTCTCTCCAACTATCGTGATTCTCGGTAGGATGCCCTCAAAGAAGTGAGTACGCCGAGATCGGTTGATCGAGCGAGAGAAGGAAATTATGTTGCGTAAAGTAGTAACGCTATAGCTCCATCATTCTCATAAAAGACTGGTTCCTCGTTGTTGTTAGATCGATTGAACACACGGTTATCCTCTGTGCTAAGGGAAGGGTAGGCGAGCCGCTTGTGTGCTTCTGATTCGGGTGACGCAGGTGTAACAGGGCGAGTTCACACAAGAAAATCCACGAGGCGAAAGCGCAAATCGAACGCAGCAGGCTTAAACGAAACTGAAAAGTTCCCTCTCACAGACTGGGACTGGCGGGGGGAACGAGTTGAGAAGCGCCTGTGTGTTGCCGCAAAAGGAGGGAGAGTCGGACGGTGGTCGTCACTACGAGAAGTGCAAAGCGTTTGTTGTTCGCCCCCCTTGTGTGGTGGTAGGGAATGGCGCAGCGAATGGCAGCGGCGGACCGAGGAAAGCCCAGAGGTTTTCGTCTCAAAATGGCGCCGAAACTGGGCGGTGCAGTAGGTAGGCAACACACGATTGACGGGATGACCCCAAGAGTAGGCAATCCGTGGCCAACAGATTGCGGTCAAGGGCTGGCGATCTTATTGGGCGAATGACGCTGTGTTTGGCGTAAAATAGGGGTGGAGGTTCCGATATACCGTATGATATACGCGGGTTTATTGAGAGACACACGGATATCCCAGGGCGGATGGTGGGCTACGGCTGAGAAGACCTTTTTTCGTGAGACGTGTGCCTGTTGCAATAACAAATCCCGATGTGGCGGCCGGGCGGAGTCGAGAAAAGAATGATGAAGTGTTTTCCCTCCAGGTTATGAGTGGACTGTTGTTCCTTCGCAGAGAAAGACACGAGGAGCCAGCGTCAAAACGTCTGGGGAATGGCGGCGACTTGGGACGAAGACAATTGACGAAAGGAGCGAACGGAACAGGACGCAGCCTGCCGGGATTATGCACCGCCAAAGGATGTCAAAAAGGATCAGAAGCCCCCGTGGATGGAATGACCGAATGTCACCCTTTTCCCGAATGTGAAAAGGTCGGAGGCGGAGGGAAGGGAGCAAAGGGAGGGAGAGGAGGGGGGAAAAAAATAACAATAATAATGAGAAGCGTTGGAAAAGAAAAGAACGGGAAAAGATTGACGTGACGCACGCGCTACTTTCCCAGAAAGCTAACGGTTTCCACGAGGGTTGCAGTCGATCAAGGTCAAATTGAATGGCCGACCCTAACAGAGGGAAGAGAGCGAGAGATAATGACAGCAGTTGTGGGCTTTTGCAAACGGACCGAGGCGATCAACAAATCACGAGAAACGCGCGAGCGAGAGAGAGAGAGAGAGAGGAGAAGGCTCATCAGAAGGGTAGCAAACAGCGAGAGAACATCGAATGCCGGTCCCCCTGCCTAGCTTTCACAGGTGCAGGTGGTGGTTCAAAGTGGATGCAGATCACAGCTGCTAGACGTGATTTGGTTGCGCGTGCCTGGGAGCTGCCGCTTGGCCATGGATTGACTGACCCTCAGACGAACTTTGGTGGGGTGACTGGTTCGCTGCACGCATTCTCTTCCGTCCCGGTCTTCACAGCAACCTAGATCGCCAATGCGCTGCGCCCACCGTCAAATTTGGGAAGACATGGGAAGCTGCCCGCTACCTGCTGGCCCCCTCGTCGGAGACACCTCCCTGTCTTTCGTAAGAACCGGGGGCCCGGCCAGGGGTCGGAAATGATTGGATTCGTCGACCACAATTTTGACTGCGCTGCGCTGACGGGTTGGCGAGTTTCGCGCACGCGGGACGCCACGCTAGAGGGAAATGTTGCTGCAGGGTCACAAGGTGAAACTGCCCTTTTTCTGTCTTGGCCTGAGGCATTCATACCGGCCTAGCAGTGGCCCATCCGTCTGCACACCGTTATCTGATACGTGAGACCTAAGAGCTTTCCTACCACTCAGTCGTGAAAAAAATTAGCCGCTTTTTAGGAACTCTTCTAAGAATAGTTAGGATAAATAGCTTACTTTTTTTAGAAAGAAAAATATAAGTAAATATCTCTAGAGTAATTAAACTTTTAAGAAATATAAATTATTTGTACTAATATCTATATAATAAGTAATTACTAGAGAAAAAAGTAATTAAAAACTTAATACTTATTATAAAAACTAGCTATCTTTTTTTACAGCCGAGTGCCTACGGAGGAGCCTTTCAAAAGTTTTGACCATAGACCAGCTAGCAGATGGAGCCACCAGGGGGGTCGAGTCAGGGGTAGTAGCTAGGGGCCCCTATTAGCCCTTTCGATAATATATAAGCTATTAAGGTTAAAGAGAAGTTATTACTAGTATTTACTAGCAGCATAGCCCTCTTTATATTTATTACTACCTTCTAAGGCGATAATCTATTTAATATAATATAGGATCCTCTTAATCTAAGCCTAGATTTATTCCTGCTAAAGCTCTTGCTAGTATGCCTCTTATACTTATATTATATTAGCGCGGCTCTTAGGCGCCCCCTTTTTAGTTATAAATCGCTTTATCTATAGCTAATAAGGCTCTATAATATTAAGATCCGGGCTATTGCTATATTATAATAGCTTTCGAATAGTATTAAGATAGTAGGTATAGTAAATAAACTAGTAATTATAAGAAGGGGCTTTATCCTCTTATATAATAGCCTCGTTACTAAGTTAATAAGTAAATAGGAATAGCTTTAGAAGGAAGATCTCTCTATAGTAGTAGTACTAATTAATACTACTATTACCCTTTTGAGAGAGCTTGCT
Source organism: Colletotrichum sansevieriae (assembly GCA_026260285.1). Lineage (NCBI taxonomy): Eukaryota > Fungi > Ascomycota > Sordariomycetes > Glomerellales > Glomerellaceae > Colletotrichum > Colletotrichum sansevieriae. The sequence goes on from JAOQIF010000035.1 coordinate 88,577, forward strand.
ATTCTTTTCGTTCTATTACTAGGCTAGAGTTTTACTAGGTTTATTATATAGCCTAAGGTAGCTAAAAGAGGTATTAAACTCCTACTCCTGCTATTTAATAAGCTCTAGTTTAGTATTAAAAGTATTAATAACTTTAGTAGTAGTATTGCAATCCTTCTTAATCTCTAGTATCTAATAGTAATAAAGACCCTTTAGATTATAGGAAAAATAGGCCTAAAATATAAACTCTAAGTAGCCCTTCTATCTCTTATAGATATAAGACTTAGAGTAGGCTTCTAAGGGCTTCCTCTAGAGCTAGTACCCTCCCTAATAATAGAGTAGTATAATACTAGTCTTATTAGACTAGATAACCTTCTTCTAGTCCTCTAAGGTCTAGTAGTAGTATTAGAAGTACTACTTTAACTACGCTACTCTTATCGCTTTTATTAAGCTAGGCTTATAGGTAGGTTTTATCTTCTAAAACCTAGCCTAATAAAGGATCCTCTATACTATTACTATAGAGATATTAATACCCTCTATGCTAAGGTTGCTAGTAATATTAGTATAGTTCTTCTCTTATTTATACTAATTATAATATACTTAGACTTAAATAGCCTTAATAATAGCTATAGTTTGCTTCTTTAGGCGCCCGGAGCGGGGTTTATCTATAATATATTAAAAAAGGATATTAAGGGTAGTATTATTTAGCTTAAACCTAGCCTCGATAGCGCGGGAGTAAATCTAGTTAATAGTATAGGCTAGGAGCCTTATAATCTATATAATTTCCTTAGTTATTTTACCTCTATAGGGACTTGCTAAAGTAATAATTACTACCTATTAAATAGGATCGGTATTAGGAGCTATTTTTAATAATAAAAATAATAGAGTTATAATCTTCGTAGTAGTAAGGGATTTATTATTATTATTATTATTATAAATAGAGGGCTCGCAAGGCCTCCTTATAAGCCCTCGAAAAAGAAAGCACGTGCTGACTTTACCTAATTAGGTAAGGCGCGACCTCCTCACAGCTAGCGCCAGTCGTGGGGTAGCAGGCACTATGGTTAAAACTTTTGAAAGGCTCCTCCGTACTTACAGGTACCTTAAGGTAGGTAGGGAGCAACCTAACGCCTCCCGGTTATTTCCCGGACACCACAGTTAAATCAGCCACCTTCACTCGCCACATCGGAGCTCCGTGATGGGGCCTGAAGTGAGTGCGAAACCAAGATATCTTGTCTGATGGCACCGGAAGGGGGCTCAGCAGTCTTGTCTTTGATCCTCTTTTGTGTGTGGTCATTTCGTATTATTGAACTGAAGAGATTGTCATGATGGAAAAAAAAAGGCCGCTCTTATCGCTCTGCCCTTGCACGATGTTGTGAGATCTTGCGGCGCCTCTCATCTTACTGCGTGAGTTCCGGGCTTCGGCGCCGAAATCTTGCCGCCGACAAGGCCAAAAAGAACATGAACGAGCCATTGAAACCTTCTAGAAATGCGTTCTCGAAGGATATCATTCGTATTCGCACTAGATTCAGGAACCAGGAACCATCCGAGCTCAGGTACCGCCGCCCCCTGATCCAGAGACACCCATTATCCGTATCATACCCTCATTCTCCTATTATTAATAGTCATCCAGTTTCACTCTTTTGACCTGCAGAGCGTTCGAATGAGGTCTTTCCAGGAGAGTACAGCAGAGTGGTAACTGAGGATAAAAATGTTTTTCTATTCGTAATTATCATACAGCCAGATGAGCTTTGTCTGTGACGAGCACCTACGGAGGTGCCAGGAGCATGTTCCCGCGACGTTTCGGTTCCCCGTTGAGGCCTCGCCATGGCCCACTTCCCATCCAAATAAACCCTGAAAACGCCGTGAGCCTTTTGGCACAATCGAGGTATAATTTCGCAAAGCTTCACATGTAATCCCTTCCTTGGTGCCGAAGGGCCTCTCTCAACGCATCTGCCCCCAATGCTCTTTTCGTTTTCGTTCGGTCTTGCCTTGTCGACCCGTCCTGCAGTCGGTATCTCCAGCGTGTTTTGACGTCGTGCAGCATCGCTCTGGGTGAATTCACTTGATGTACTGATCCTCAGACTCCGATCTACTTTCCCGGAGGAGGGCCCGCAGGAGGCTGGTATGAGTCGCGCTGGTACGCATGTTGCGGTTGCTGCAGATGAATACCTTCGTTGTTATTGCCGTAGTATCCGTCGTTGGGGTTGAACGTGGTACCAGTGTACTGCTGCTGCTGTGGCTGTCCGTAAGCCGGTGGAGGATTTGCGTACCCCTGACCGTATCCAGCGTAGCTTCCCTGCTGGCCGTTGTAAGGCTGGTTGTAAGCGTAGGTGCCTTGGCCTGGCTGGTACTTCCCATTGTTGCTCATCCAGCCAGTGCCATAGAAGGGGGTCATGCCACGCTTTCTGCGACGGCGAGAGCTGATACAACTGTTTAGAGTCAGTCATCCTGAGATGTCTGTATTTGTATGGTGGGGATAGGCAAAAGAGGGGCTTGGGCGATGGCGAAGATGGCGACAACGACGACGACGATGGGTGTCGGGGTAGAATGTGGATGTAACGTACCTTAATACGACAAGGACGAGAATCGCAATTCCCACGACGACAGCGGCGAGGACCCAACGTCCCCAGTAGTACCACGAACTACGTTCGTAGCACCTGCCATTGGAATAGCAGACAACATCTCTGTGGAACGTATGTCAATCTCTATGAATTTTGCTGGGTGCAGCGACCATCGCAATCTGCGATTCTTGCCGATCGGCGACAGATCGCGATGTGCCGACGGACAAAGATTAGATGTCTAGCTTACCTCTTCTCGTGGACTGCCTCGGGGAGAGGGTAAGGTAGGATATGAAAATCCGCCATTGTGAAGGTAAAGTGTGGTGTCGATGCGCTGGCGATGCCTGTTTGTTGGCGGACGGTGTAGCTAAGAAGATGGCAGACCGAACCTTCGAATCGATTTGACGAGTTTGAAGAGAGCGATGACCTTGTCGTTCTCCGGTCTACCTTTCGTGCAATGCCAAGGCTAAGATGCCGTGGCGACTGTCTTCAGCGAGGTTGGGCGGATGTTTTATTGATGTTCGATGACGTGATGGATGTTGGCCTGACGTCGCAAGCACCAGGACGTCGCGTAGCTGGGTCCCCGCGTACGAGTGAATCAGGTAAAGTGCGGATGAAATAAAGCCTGCGTCGCCTGCTAGGAGGGGCGGTAAGGCTGGACAGGGTGGTTGTGTAGGACGTTATGCAGGGTGCGGGTGCAAAGATCCTAAATGAAAAGGATGCGCTTCTGTTTGGGTTGAAATCCGCTGCGCACAGGGGAGATGGACAAGGTTATCTCGAGGAGAATTTAGACGACGGAATAGATGATGATATTGGAGGGTGGGTAGGCAGGAATGATCAATTATATTTGCTCGCAGCCGAGCCAGTACGACTAGCTGGGCAAAAGTCACTTGGCTTGAGTAATTACGCGGCCTGCCCAGACCATGGTTTCCGGAACTGGAACCTTCGGACACCCTCATTCTTCAGTGACACACCCTGACTCCTGTGTTAGGTACCTAAGCGTGCTAAGGTGCTCCAACGGGCTGCCTCATTCATCAACATATATTCCAACTTCCGTTTCCTGTTTTGTATCGGGTCTCGGTCCCCTGAAGACGACTGCTTAATTTTGCCCATCGCCTTGGAGCTACATCATGAACACCGAGGAAACCAGGACATCGTCGCCCAGTCTACTTCAGCTCCCGGACAAAATGAAATCATGACAAACTCTCGCCCGACTTGTCAGTCACTCCACGGTAAACCGGCGACCCGGTCAACCCGGGTGGGCTGTGTATCAATAGCCCAGCGGTCTTCTCAGGGCCGACAACGAATCACGGCGGGCGCTATACCCCGCCGAGCGCCTGACATCACCACAGAACCACAAGAGGCTTGGCTCACCTCCACCACCAAAAGTCACCCTTTCTGGCCCGCTTGGGTTCCTCGTCGACTGTGGCGCTGTCGCGGTAGCGTGACCATCCCGGACCACTCAGCGCAGTCTTCATATCTGGAATCACGAGAGAGAAGCTTCCATCGGTGCCTCCATCGACTGGGCGATGCACCTGTAGCTTATCAATTTCTGCAGCATTCTCATTTGTCCACTTCCGTTGTTCTCTCGCTGCTCGCATTTAACTCCAATCTCTCCTCCCACTGTTGTAGCGTATAATAACTAAACCAAACAACTTATTATACGTCGACGACGTTCCGGGAACCAGGTCCAACAAGGATTACTGGGCAGCATGATATCTCCGGCTAGTTCTTTTTCTCTGTAGCTTCATCTCATCTTAATCCCGTCCACTAAGATCCCGCACAAGTACCGCGGCAAGAAAATTCCAGTGTTTCCTGAGGATAACCACGTTTACCCAACGTTTCCGGTTGTCAAGATCTGGAGACCACCCTTCAGCTCCATTCTTGACGCGAGTGCGACTGCCAATCCAACCTAAACCTAGAGCCAGCGCCACGCGTGTGCCGGACTCTGAGGTAACGTCGACCTTCCGGGCCCACCGGGGACCACCCCCGCTGAACAGGCATCCGTCTTCTGAACTACTCTAGAATGGACGTCGAAAGACAGTCCACAAGTTACCCCAAGTCTCTAATGAGCTTATCCAATAGGTCTTTGTGATACTATCTTGTGAAAGTCCGCCCGCGAACAGTTGGTGGCAGGGACGAAAGCCACCGCCAAGGGCTCACTCAGTCCGGTCGATATAGCAGTACCAGCGGCTGACATGAAATCGAGTTGAGTAACCCGGGTCCCGGCCATACCAACGTAAGGTATTGCTTCCATTCTCAGGATTCAAGCGTCTAAGACCATTCCTTGAGGCTGTACTATTCACAATAGCCTTAGAATAGTCCGATTTGGTAGATTCCATAGTACTCGGCTCATAGACCGAGGCGATGCCCTTGGCTTGAAAAAGTAGTGTAGTTTGTAGTCTCTACGAAAACACACAAAATCTGCGCTGGTCAGGGTCCCAAAATGCAGCAAGCACTGCGCTCAGCCTCCCAATCACTCATGAGACTGCGTCCTCCGAATTTCAACTCTCGCGCACTTGATCTTTGCCAGCCAGCCCACACAAATTTTCCCGGTCCTTCAATACCCAGACGAAGAGACCAAGACCAAGAGCCCATCGTTCTCAATCAAAGATAAACCCCCTGCCACGCAAAACATCCGTTAAGCCCATAGCATATGTCCAGTATCCAACTGGAGAACACTTGTGCAACCCGTAACACCGATTTGCTGTGACGTTAAATGACTTTCCGTGTAGACAACCCCTCTTGTTGAAAAAGACAAAGCAGACCCTAAACGCCGTACCGCTGCTTATGAAAGGTAGGAAATCGCCGTCCGCTCGTCTGTGTCGTTACTTGGGAAAAGTGAATCGAGAAGTGATTTTCTCCGGCTCGTTCTTGCCGGGGCCACCTGTATGCTGCTGTTGCTGTCTTTGGGCCAGATCCGCAATCTTCTCCCTGGCCTTCATCAAGCTGCTGTTGTCCTGCTGCTTCAACTTCGCTCGGATCTCGTACAGCGCCATCAGCGTTGATGCCCTGTCCAAGTCATCTTCGGGCTAATCCACGACTTGGTGAGCTCTCGTCTGTCCCGGTACTTCGACATGTTGGGGTTAGTGTGCACGTACGTCAGAAACCACCCTGGGCGTGCCGGGAACGGAGCCCTGGGCCGAGCTGGAGCGCGAGAGAACGGGTGGGCTCATCATGATGCGCCTGCCGAACTTGTCGACGCGGGCGGGCGACGCGGTGCCTGTGCCCGGGCGTGAGGGCTGGGAGCTGTGGGCGCGGCGGAGTTTATCGGTCGGTCGTCTGGGTGCTGGAGTGGTGCCGGTGCTTTTCTCGACCGTCTCGATCGCCTTGTTCGCGGTCACGAGGGCTGCTGCGGCGTTGGGTTCCTTCGAGAAGAGATCGTCAACAAAGGCCAGGAAAGGAGAGGACCGACAGAGTGCGATAAGTTTATTGCGACCCTGTCTCCCATCCCCCTGCGAGTCCAGCGCAGCGCCCGGGGGGGAAATTATCGAAATGGGCAAGTCAGACGGAATCCGAGAAGGAAAAACTTACTGCTGCGTTGAGGCTGCTCAGGTCGGCGAGCATCTGCGCCAGCTGGAGGCTCTCCATGGCGGTCGATTGCTGCGTGTGTGCAGGATCTACCGAATGATTGAATGATAGTCGCGTGCGTAATGGATGGAAGAGTGCTCTTAATTAAAAGTCCAAGGAACTTAATGGCGTTGCTTGGAGTGGATATTGCTGGTGGAATTTACCTGGTAGACGCCAGAGGGGTAAAGACAGCCCTGGAGGAGTTTTGGCTGTGGATCTGGTCAGGGACGGAGCATGGAGCCCACCGACGCCGTCATTCGTGTCTGACTTTTTTGGCTCGGGTACATAAGATTGGCGGTGTCGATGGTGCGCTGTTCAAGTACCGAGGGCAAGATAAGGTTGCTTGTGTCTTAGCTGCCCGGTAGGAAGACGTATGGAGGACAGGAGGGACAGAGCGCTGGCTACGGGAGCACACTGCCGTGGCGCGTTTACTGGCGCAGGACAGTACGGATACTGCTGATTAACATGGATGGCACCAATGGATGATGGATGTCTTCAAGTGCCAACCCGGTGACAGAGCTGGATCGAAAGGTTGCAGAGAAGCAGAAAGAACCCCGCCGGAGACAAGGCAAAGTGTCCTCATCAATCTCCCATTGGACATTCCGCTTTCGCCATCTTTGCGGATGCGGGGATGAGGAAAGCCCCCCACACAACACTCCAGCCACATTGCCCAAACCCCGGGCTCAGGACTCTTGCCTGCTTTCCCCGGATTGCAGCTACCCACCAATGGAGATTGAAACATTGACTCTCGCGAGTACGTACATCGAATGCGCAAATTAACTTCCGGCTTCGGTTGGAGAGCCAAATGAGACGCTGGACTCGCTCTCTATCCCGATGTCCTGTACGGCTGGTACTCATTTTTTTTTTCTCCGCATGATGTCATTCTGTCTTAATTCTTAATGTTCATTCACTAGGAAAGGGCGGCTTGTTTTTCCGACATGTATCATCTGGCTGGGTCAACTGCCTGGCATAGACATCCAGCAGGTTTCTGGTTTCGAAGTAGTTGGAGCAAACCCTTTTGTAGTCATGAGTGACCGGAAATCGAAATGGGTGCCCGATTTGTGTCTCAAAAGTTGGCATGAAGATCCTGTTGTGATTAAGACAGACACGGACAGAAACTCCGCTATCTAATCTATTCTGTTGATGTTCCATGATTAATGCTGGGCTTTATAGGCCGTTGTTCCGAGATTAGTCAAACTGAACCCTCTTCAATTTCCTCAACGAAGCACTGCGAACAGAGCCTAGCTGCCATGATTACTCCGCTTGGCTGCAGAGAAGGGACAGGGTAGGATGTTTCTCAGCTTTATTATTAAGAAGGCATGGAAAGCTCAAGCTCCGCTCTTATCCTTAACGCTTGGTGTACCAAAGTATTGCCTGTTCCAGATCTGATCATAACCTAGGGCCATCATGCTGCAATCTTTCCCCGTTCTTTTCGTAGGAATCCATAGCTTTTTCAACAAGCAATGGGTGTCTGCCGAAAAATTGGTGAAGGAAACACACGGGGCAAATGCAAGACCGGCTTGATCTGTGTTGTCCTTGAAGAAGAAGTAACAGACCGTATGGTCGTCTGTGGTCCTCAATTCTTTCTCTACGAGAGAACTTGCTAATACTGACTTGCCACAGCCGAGATCGACCGAAATCTAAAGCAAGTCTCCGTGAGAGCGCTGCTTCCATTGCTTGTACTGGTCGTGACCGGGAACCTACTCGCAGGTGCCGCTAATTCGATCAGGGTTGATATTCTTGAAAGTTTCGTAAGCAGACTGTCTTGGAAAGCTTGGTGGCACCTGTGGCGCCTTTGCGTTCTTCGGTTTTGCGATCATGAGCCGCATCCCTAACGGACTCGTTCACGGGAGACACTACTAAGGTAGTGTGTAGAGTCCAGTATCTTCAAAACTCGTTAATGGGCAGCCATTCATTCGAGAAGAACACCGGAGACGCTCAAAGAAGATAAACATGCTGAGTTTTAATCGTAGATCACTTACCTACACCGACCTTCTTGCTCTCAATAAGCTATCACTTACTTGAAACTAATTAAGGAGTAGCTTCCACTTTCAGGACTTGATTTGGTAATACAGCCAGCAAAAGCTCATGTGCGAAAGTTGCAGCCGTTGCAGCCCCGTAGCCTTGCCACTCATGCTTCTTATGTGAGTCCGCACAGTCGCTAATGCCATGAATGACAATGCAAGGGAAGTCCAACATCAGGCCTGCAGCCCCCATCTCAAAACACATATGTCATGTCCCCCTGCAGCTGATCCCGAGTCGACCTACCCTTGATCACCCGGTTCCCTGAAGCAATGTTCCCGTAATGGATCACGGGATCCGTAACGTCTCTGGCTTCCAGTCGGACTCTTTGCTCAAGATCGTACTGTATGATCCCGCCGCAGGTTCCTGGCGGTTGGCTCACCACGACGTCGCCCAGGCGTTTGACACGTGATGAGGATGGCGCGCCACCTCCAATCACGACTATGAAGCCAAATCGGATCGTGGATCTGACCCCACAAGTAGGCATTGTCGTCGGCTGGATCTTGCTCAGGTAACCTTGCGTGGACCTCGTCGAGCATGCCTCTTGCGGCACCTATTTCGATCGGCAGCGCGCAAACCCATCCCACTTTGTAATCGTCCTTCACAACTACCCTTGGCATGGATGCAGACATGAAGGGCAGCGAGCCTCAGTCCTCGCTGCTTCGGACTTATTTATTGTCGGCCTGATGGCGACTTGCCGTCGGAAAAGCGCCCGACTTGCAGGCTCACAAGCATAAGAACACGTGTTCACGAGGTTCCAACTCCTGCAGTCAATTTGGCACCACACACCGTTGCATATACTGCCAACAATTTGGTCGAGCATCGCTGCCTGATAAACAACCATTACTCATGGGCAGTAGCTGCATGCTAATAGATGGGCCAAGCGGGACATCTTCAAGCAACAAGGCGCGGGCCTAGTGCGCTGGCCGCAATACTTGCAGGGCAATACATTTCCTGAGCTAAATGCAAATACATTTGGAGAAACAGTGACTGCTACAAAAAGCCATAGATATGTGTCTCTGCCACTGGTTCAGGACGCCGCTGTTAGAAGCTTAGGTGTTGCTGCTGTTTCATGAAGTTGTGCTCCAACAACCAATTTCGGAGTCCATTTACCATACATTCCTCTCACCTCAGTTTGACTGTGGTATTTGTGACTTGCAGTACACTAAAGCTGTGGCTTACGGTTATCGAACATATGAAGGTCTACTCCTTTCTGGAGGTCTTGATGGACACTGGAATTAAAGTTGATTTTAGCGTGTATGTGTCCCCACTGGAGCTTCAGACATATCTTCAGCAGAACAACCGCCTTGGCCAGTCAAAGTGAGTAATGGAAACGATGCTTTTGACGAATATAACTTGAGCCGATAGGATACAATTAACTTGCTATAGCTAATATTTATTCATTTGTATAGGTAACTGCTTGGGTGAGTAAAAAGCCTCTAGTGCATCCGTTCCCGGGTAATCTCCCAAGGTTCATCGGGCTCTGAGCCGAGATTCCGATGGAGCTCCGGTCACGACCTCCGACGTCGCCAAACCACTACTCACTAAGAGCTTCGACAGACTGACAATAACTTATCACAGACCCCATTTCATATACCGCCAAAGATGTCGATGATCTTCAAGCGCTCAATGGCTACCGCCGCCTCTCTGAAGAAGGCCGGCAAGGTCGTGTGCATTGGCCGCAACTACGCGTGAGCGACCTGCCATGAACCAACAACCAATTGAGCTGTGTAACCAGACCAGCTAACACGCACTCCCAGCGACCACGTGAAGGAGCTCAACAACACCCGCCCCAAGCAGCCCTTCTTCTTCCTCAAGCCCACCTCCTCAATCCTCCTGCCCAATGCCGGCCCCGTCCTGAGGCCCAAGGGCGTCGACATGCACTTCGAGGTCGAGCTCGCTCTCATACTCGGCAAGCAGGTCAAGGACCTCAAGCCCGACGACTACCACGGCGCTCTGGCCGCCATTGAGGGTTCGTCATGCCATGTTCCAGCTGATCTCAATCATTATCATCAATCATAACTGACGTGCTCGCAGCCTACGCGGTCTCCATCGACATGACGGCCCGCAACGTCCAGAACGAGGCCAAGAAGAAGGGCCTCCCCTGGGACATCGCCAAGGGCTTCGACACCTTCCTGCCCATGAGCGAAATCATCAAGAAGTCGGCCATCTCCGACCCCCACGACGTCGAACTCTTCCTCAAGGTCAACAACGAGACCAAGCAGGACGCCTCGACCAACCTGATGCTCTTCCAGATCCCCCGTATCCTGAGCGACATCTCCAAGGTCATGACTCTTGAGCAGGGCGACATCGTCCTTACCGGTACTCCCGCCGGTGTCGGACCAGCCGTTCCCGGCGACGTCATCCGCGCTGGTATCCGCGTTGGCGGCAAGGAGCTTGCTGAGGGCAAGATTGAGGTCGCCGTTGAGGAGTCGCCCAGCTCCTACGTCTTTGCTGAGACATGAGTGGGCTGATGAGATTTAAGCTAGAAAATTGAAGGAACTTTGAGCGGTATTGCGACTGGAAGGGATTGAGAACAGCACCATGGTCTTGATGGATATTCAAGCCTCGGTTTCAGCATCAGAATCACATGTACTTTTATATATAGACTGATCTGGCTTGCCCAGAGCATACCCACGCCCGCCGCTGTTGAATCAATGACAATTCCGTTTGCAACCTCGACGCCGTTCACGACTCATTCATATTCACTCCAAGTTGGGATTCTTGATCGACCCCGGCTTGGGCGCCGCCTCGGCGACGGTGCCGCACTTCTTGCACGTCCGCCCTTGCTCATCAGCCTTGAAGGCCTCCACCGCGGCCTTGATCTGAGTGCCGAGGTCAGTACAGTGGAAGGCGGCCTCATGAACGATCTCGCGGCACGAGTCGCAGTACCAGCGCATGCGGTCGAGCGAGCCCTCGGGACGGCGCTGCTCCAGGACGACGCCGACCGTGTCGGCGAAGCGGACGGGGTTGTGCGGGGTGTTGCCGGGCAGCAGGAACATGTCGCCCTCGCGGATGATAACGTCCTTGAAGACGCCGTCGTCGACGACTTTGAGCATCATGGCACCCTTGTACTGGTAGAACCACTCGGGGGTCTGGTTGATGTGGTAGTCCGTCCTGGCATTGGGGCCGCCGACGATCTGTGGCAGTTTTGCGCGTGTGAGTCCCGAAATGTGGGGATCGTGAAGGAGGATTTGGACGTACCATGACGGTGAAGTCTTCATTGTAGACGCAGTAGTTGTTGATTGGCGGCTTGAGGAGGTGAGAGTTCTCCTCCAACCTGCGATGGGTGAGTGAGTGACTGAGTGAGTTGATTTGCGCGAATAGCTTCAGTATCGTATCATGGTTTTCTCTTTGGGGACTTACCACTTGGGGAGGTTGACAGGGGTGGAGAGCATTGCGACAAGTTTGTTCAGTCGCTTGAGTCGTGAGATGCAAATATGAGTTTGTATATCAATAGAACCAGAGTTGAATTTGAGGCGAGCTGTATGTAGATGGATGATTCGGAGTTGAGTCTTTGCTAAGATGACGTTGCTACAGAGTTGAGTGAGAGTGTTGTGTAGATAATCCCCCTCGTGGCGAATGATCTTCAGCGTTGGCAGTTTAAACTTTGTCGATGTGCGGTTTTTTCTTGCAGCACAGTACATGCACCCTCACTACAGAGCAGCCGCAGTTCTCAGCCTCCGCTGGAGCCGTTCTCCTCCGGACGGCTCATCGGCCTTGAGACTTCGGAGCGACTGGCTATGGAGGCAACTCCGCCTCGAGTCCTTTTTCGTCTGACAAATTGCCCAGCTCGGGCTCGTTTGGAAAAAGGAAGAGCGACTCCATTGCAACTCGACTCCATCCTAGCATGCGTAATCTCATCATTGAATCCTCGGCAACTCGAGCCGTAGCAGCCTCACGCAGAGGAAACCCACAGCGAGACAGGAAACCCGCCCCCCTCCCAGCGGAAACAACCCCGTCGTAATCATCTGCCGTGCGATCCCTGAGTCCAATGACTATGTGACGCCCTAGCATCACCCATGTCTGGGATCCCAGCACCGCCCTACCCGTCTTGTCTCGCCCACTTTCCTGCCTCAATCCGCGCGCGCACGCTGTTGAGGGATGGAAAAATAAGGAAACTCACGCTTCTGGTGAACATTGAACGAAACTCAGTTTAAGGACCATTTGCCAGCCAGCTCACCCGCTGCTGCTGCTGCTGCTGCGCTGATGATGCCACTGCTCTCAGCTGCAGCTGTTAACCTCCTCGGGGAAAGGAGGCCCGGGCTACAGAACCACCCTCTCAAAACAATTCGGACGAGTCAACGATGCCTTAGCCGCCGCAACGCCCAGCAATGCACATTGCCAGGTCCTTCCCTTCCCTTCAACACCACTGATTTCTACGCATCCAAGTTCGCCCCAAACTTGTCCTTTGCTAAAAGGGAAGCTAACATACAGCAGCTGGGCTACCTATTCCGCATCGACCTTAACCTTCCCTGCCACGCTACATACTACCTTACGGAACTGCCCTTGAGCACGCTCTTTTGCCGGGATTTTTTTTCCCCCTTAGATCTTACTTGCTCCTTCCTTACACCGACAGTGACACGAGAAGGGACCAAACAAAAGGACGAAGGAACATCCCGTCTCTAGCTGCGCACATATGAGCAAGTTTCCTCAAGCCACGGGCCCCACCGCTTCCTCTCTACCGTAGCCAGCAGTGACAGCAGTACAAATTGACATCGAGTATCAGCTTTTGCGACTCGGTGTAAATTAGTAGACCAGAAGACCAAAAAAAAGAGAATACCATTCTTTAATTGACGGTTCCTCCCCCCCCCTTTTGCCATCCCGTTGCACATCTCCCCTAGTTCGCCGATCTGCCCGCATACCTGTGCCTTCCCCGCGAAACTCTTATCTTATCGCCAACGTGCCTACCTACCTACCTATTGCGCAACCACGACTCTCCACCACCCCCGACCGAAACCGACTGCAGTATCACACCCCGAGCCTTTAGGCCCCCTTCTCCTTTCTCAAACATCAACAACAACACGACCCTAATAAGCACTCGACATTTTTCGTTTGTCTCGATCGCTCCAAGAACTTCGAACTCTCCTTCAGGTGTCCTCTCGACAAAAAATGGACCACGCACATATGGATCACTCGCACATGGACCATGCCGCCATGGACCACGGCAACATGGGCGGTCACGGCGGTATGGGTGGCGGCATGGGTGACAGGTGCAGCATGAACGTAAGCTAAGAGCTCCCCGCGCATTCTCAAAACCTCTCTATCCCGAGCTCCGGCACCAAGTCCGTTCTACGGCGCTGCTCCAGGGCTGCAGCTTCGCACCGGAGGCGCTCCCCCCTCCGCCTTCCGAGAAAGCGCAGACAAAGCTGACCTCGTCTCGATTCGGTATAGATGCTCTTCACCTGGGACACCAAGAACCTGTGCATCGTTTTCCGTCAATGGCACGTCCGCTCGACCGGCGGCCTGATCATCTCCCTCTTCCTCGTCGTCGCCCTCGCCGCCGGCTACGAAGCCCTACGCGCCGCCTCCCGCCGCTACGAGCAATCCGTGAACAAGCGCGTCGACTCCCTCCCGCGTAAGCTTCACCCCACCCGGTCCCTTTTGAGCATCTGCATGCAGATACCTATGCCCAGTACACATATCAAACACGTTTTCCACAAAACCTTCCCCAAATGAATACCACATAAGGAACCCTTCACACAAGACTCGTGCTCTTCACATATACAAGAACATGCGCACACCAACCAGAGCGCCCCTCTCTCCAGCTCCCCGTGCGAGAGGTGGACCTCGGTGAGCGCAGACATTCAGAACCCCCTCCCCTGCCCCCCCCAAAAATCTTGAAGAACAACCGTGAAAGCTAAGAGTCTTGTGTCCTTGAGGCATCGCTGGAACCGTTACTGAAAGAACCCCCTTCCTCTGGACAGGACGCGAACAGGCAGAGGCAAGCAGGAGCGCCCACATCATCAAGGCTGCTCTGTACGCCGCCCAGAACTTTTACGCCTTTATGATTATGTGAGTTTTTCTTCTACACCTTACCCAGTGGCTTATGCGGGCGGACATGGGGTTTCCCAGCTGCTTGGTTGGCCGGCAGTCATACCTGCGCGCATAAAGCGTAAACCAACGAGCCAGGGCGGGGCTAATGAGCGCAAAGGCTTATCTTCATGACTTACAACGGCTGGGTCATGGTCGCAGTCGCCCTCGGCGCTTTCGTTGGATACGTTATCTTTGGAAACTCGACATCCTCTACCAAGGATAACGCGTGCCATTGATTTCTTTCGGGGCATCGCTTCGTCTGAATTAGCATATACGTCGTGGCCACTTCTCTCGAGCATGGCTTTGGAACATTGCAGGGGCGCATCCTCTTTCTCGTGTAGGTTGAGGCGTTCAATATTCATTGCTGCGAGTCGAATCGAGCCGGACCAGGCTGGGGATAAGGAACAGGGAGGACATAGCAAAGCAGATTCGTTCATCATGGCAGCTGCGGCTACTCTAGCCGCAGGTTCTATGTTGCATCTACGTTTGGGAGGGGAACAACATATACCCCCCATAGACTCCAAAGAATCATACCCAATGCGATTTCAAAGTTTCCTACATCTTCGCGGGCTCCGTCTTTTCTCGTCCGTTTCCCTCCGTGGTAGTAGTCGTCGTCGTCGAAGCCTCGTCCCGCTTCCTCTTCTTGTCCACCAGACTGCCTTCCTTTTCGGCCTGCAGGATGATCTCCTCGTCTCCAAAGTGCGGATTGCACTCAAACTCGGGGTCCTTGCCGTACGCGATGCGCGCCGTGTCGACGAGCATGTGCGCCGTCAGACCCCACACCTTGAAACGGCCTCCCTTCTCCCCCTCCTCCTCGAGCTTCTCCGCGAGGTTGCTCTGCGGATGGTCCGCCTCCATCGCGTTGCCCGGCGTCGTGACGCGCTGATCGTCGACGGGGACGTAAAAGTTGTGGACGCGCCAGGAATGCTCCTTCCACTGGATCCAGGTGCCGTCGTACCAGTGCCCCGGGGGCAGCTTCTTGCTCTGCTCGGGGTCGCTCGCCCTGAGGAAGTTTTGGAAGGGGGCCGAGAAGACGGCGGCGACCTCCTTGGCGTCGAGGCGCGGGATCATGCGCTCCTCGACCAGCGGGCTGGGGTGCTCGTCGGGCTCCTCGTCGGCGTGGAGGAAGGCAACGCAGGGGCGCACCACCACCTCAGTGCGGGCGAGGTTGTAAGGGAGGTAGCAGAGGGGTTCGATCTTGAAGGGTTTGGGGATGCGGGCGTCGTCCATGGGCAGGCCGATCTCTTCCCAGGCTTCGCGGCGGGCTATTTCGTCTGTCGCAACGATTAGCTTACTGAAGATCAGGTTTCCTTTCGTTTCAAGCTTCATTTACACGGCGTCTCTTGCGGGGTGTCCGCCTTTCCGCCTGGGAACGCTGCGTGCCCGGAGAAGCTCCGCAGGCTGGCGGCGCGCATGGTAATGACTACGCGGAGATCACCGCGACGGTCGGCGTACAGAAGAATCAAAACCGCGGCGCGGCGACTGACGGGCAAACGATCCCAGAGAGGGAAGGGCGGCGGGACGTAGCGGCGCAGCCTCGCGATGGCCGCCTGTGAACGCATCAGCATACGGTTCGCGCATAGATACATGGCGGGCTACATAAGAAAGCCAAGAGAGAGAATAAAAGAAACATAAAGCAAAAGCAAGAAAGATGATGTATTGGAATTTGTGAGATGTGCGGCATGTATATACTAGACTTGAGATAGTTCACGCAAAAGAGGGGTGTGAGAATATAGCTTTGAGATAATACAAGACTGGTCATAGGCTAGGAGCGAGACAAGTGTGAGAGACAGACTTGCGACAAGTCGATGTTGCCTCTTCTGCTACTACAACTACTTTACGAAAACTAGTGCAAAGTGTTGAATGTGCGATGAAAGGGGAGGGGATCACTACGAACCGCAGACACAGGGTTCAGAGGAGCCATGGCCTCAGCATCCCAGTAGCTCGTAACCTCTTGGAAGTCGTCGTCGTCTCCAAGAATCAAGACCCCTTGGTCGCCAGCGTCGTCGTCGCTAGTGACACCGATGGCAACAGTAGCACCAGCAGAAGTCGCTGACGTTGCAGCGGTAGCGGCGGACGGTTTCTTGGCGGCTGAGGCGACGTAGGAGGTGATCTCGTGGACTTCCTGGTCCGTCGGCGGCGTAGCGTCTTCTGGCTCTTGCTGCAGGGCTGGAGTCGTATTGGTGGTTGTGTTGGTCGTCGTTGTGGCTGTTACTGCGTCTTCGGAGAGCGACGGAGGAGTGGTTGGGTCCGGCACGGAGGCGAGGGTCATTTCTCGGGTGGACCTACCTGAAGCTGCTCGCTGCTACGGTGCGGGGAAGTTGGGGTATCGGAAGTGGAAGAAGGGGGATGCAGAGGCGATTGCGCTGAGAGCAGACGCGAGACGCGGGTGATGAGCAGTTTTAGGATGTTTGCTTGGTTGGTGGAAGGCGAAGATAGGATAAGGGAGGGGGGGGTGAGATGAGAAGGAGGGTAGAGGGAGATGAGGCACAAAGTTGAGTGGACGGTTTAGTTGATGGGTAGGGTGAATTCGGACTGGCAGTTTGAAAAGTTTAATGTTGAGTTATGCGCGTGCAGGCCGAGGTTGACTTGTTCCGCTTGTCTCCATGCGTTGTCAAGCAACACAGCTGCTTGCTTGTGCGCAATGTGGTTGGTTGATTGCGGACGGGTAAATCGTTGCGGGTTCAGGTTTCCCGGTCAGGGATTCCCGTGGTGGGTTGGAGAAGGAAAAGGCTGCAGAAATGATTATAGAGCCGAGATGCTGATTACGTTGGAATGATGGATAATAGACCGGGAATTTGTCTTTAAGAAAGAGAAAAAAGGCCGAGCAGTACTGAAGTATTGCGGGGGTGGGACAAAGTTAGTGGGCCTAGATACCCCAGCCGGCTCCGCGATACCCACTTACCTAGGTAGGCACCGGTGACTGCCGATGTAAGCGGTGCAGTCATATGGATTGTAGATCTTAGGGATGTAGATGGCCAAATGATGTGCCTTGGACGATTTCAGTCATCACATATCATGTCATTGGATCGCTAATGATCAAGATGCTGGTTGAAGGAGGGGGTGAACACCCCAAATCCACTGCCTAAGTTAGGCGGCAGTCCGGCGACGGAGGTCCCGCGGGGCTGGTGAGAAGGCCCGAGGTGCGTGAGCTGTGCTTGTGATAGGTCCCGGTCCGTTCGCTGTAGGCTCTACGGCGAACACAAATTGGCATTAATAGGACCCCTACTAATTCCCCGTTGCGTCCAATCATATTATCTTACGGTCAACCCTTAGGACGAGGTCCAAAATTCGCATCTTGATGAAATCGAGATGTGCTTTTCGGCTTCTTACATAGATTCGGTATTATTATTGTGTTTCTTATTATAGTTCATAAGATAATGTAGTGGATTTTCCAGCTTATGTCCGTTGTTTGACCATTCATCAACCGCAGGGTAAATACGTGAGGTGAGGGGATGAGCTCTGGCTCCCCTCTCCGACTGCGCCTTTCTCAACAAAAACAGACCTTTTCTAGAAGGGCCGTCGATATCCCGTCCACCACCGGATGGCAACAAACATGCAACGCTAACAGGCAACAACGAGACAGGACACCATCTCATAATTGTCTTTTCAGATGACTCCAAGAGAGTTTGTCCAAATCGAGCCGCTTTCCCATCCCAAACACTGAAAGCATGTGTTCTGCGTCCCCTCCCGTGACGCCAAACAAGCACGCCGCAACCAACCAAAGCCGCCCGAACGCCACGCCGGCGCCGTCGTACGTCTTTTTTCTCCTCAAGTTGCGCTTCCCTCCGGTATCACCCGGATGCTCTGTCTTAGATTCTCTCTCCGTCGCTCATCCTTGGAGAGCACCATACTGCTCGCCGTCCGCCTGACGCTCGCCGCAATGTTCTGCACCGAGCGCCTGGCCACCCTGTTCGGCGAGTTACTCAACGGCGAACTGACCAACGTGGAGTTAGCCATCGGCGCTGGCGAGCCGGGCCCGGACGAGGAGCCGGACATGGTAGTGGCCGTAGTGGGAGTAGCCACTGTGCGCGGTTCCGAAGCGGAGGCGGGCAAGTCGACGGGCGAGGTACCCTCCGAGACAGCCCTTCTATGCTCGCCGCTCCATCTGAAAACGCGAGATATGGCTTCCGAATACTTGATTCGGAGTCGATCGTCGTCCAGAGAGTGGGCATAGGTCTCCGGGCGCAATCCTAAGAGCTGCTTTCCTGAACCCGTTATCGGGGCCGGAGGGCTCGGCGACTGAGACGTCGTATTAATGCCCATCGGTGGTTTCTTCCTGCCCGATTGGAGAACCTTTGCCGCAAAGCTCATTCTGTTCTTTGGAGGAATAATAGAGTCGCGCCCTGAGTCGGTACTTGTTCTCGACGAAGACGCCTTTGTGTGCGCAGATTTTGCGATGGAAGTCGCTGTGGCGTGATACAGGTCTTTTGCTCCCACATAACTGACCTCCATATGGTTATTCCTCCGAGCAGGCAACGTCTCAAAGTGATGCATGCCCGGCGACCTGAGAACCCCAACCTCTGAATCCCGGCGGCGCGGACTCGCCTCGTCGAAATCCAGAATCTCGACGCGTGGCGGTACTGGAGACGCAGGAATCCACGACGCGTAATTTCGTTTCGAACTGGGACTGAAGTCCCAATCACTTTCGAAGTCCGACTCGTCATCGCCGTAATCGTCGATCAGACTCAGTGTCCGGGCTGGCTCTGATGTCGCAAGAGGACCTTCCTTCTTACTTCTAACACTGTTGGACTTATTGGGTGTGGCAGGTAACGACATGCCTGACTTCAGGGGAGAACGAGTCTGTCTCGGAGGGGTGAATTTGTAGTCGACATCGAGGCCGGTAATTTGCTTGATCTTGGCTGAAGAACGATGCAATGTGCGCGGGCTGGGTACTGGCGTTAGAGCCATTGGTTCAATGAATGTCGGAGATGAGAGGATTGGCGTTGAAAGGCGCCGAGGAGCCAGGCTCCTGATAAGCGCTTCATCTCTAGGAGGTCGTCGAGGCTGTGGCGAACAGCTCCGGTGTTCTGATGGGCGTCGCTCTGGTGGCGTAGGACTGTGTTGGATGAGAATGGTGCTGATCTCACTCTTTAGTCTCTCTATCGTTTCCTGCGCAGACGGCGCTGGCGACGGTGATGGTGTTGTTCTCACAGTCGTCCTCACTCTGCTTCGCGACCTTGAGCTGTTGATGGTGGTTCTCGACGCGACAGAGAAGGCCGAAACTTGACGTGAAAGGCCAGGTCTCAAAGAAGGCAACGGCGGCAGAGGTTTCCTTTGGTAAGTGCCCGACGGCTGTTGGGGAGGAAGATCGTGTCCGGGGGGGATGGCGATCTCTAAGCCTGGCGGCAGCTGGCTTGGTATGATTCGAGGCTCCATGCTGGGTGTTTCCTCGACAACCGGGGAGAATGGAGTTTTTGGTGGTGAAGAGGGGGAAAAGCAGAAAGAACGATGTCTAGGACGAAATCCGGGACTCTGGCGCAATATGTCCCGTAACACTGGTAGCCACCAGTTCGATGACCAAGCTGATGACTGAGACACTGCGTCCGAATGCGGCGAACTGATTTTCTAGAACTCAAGTCGAAGCCTTTGTCGGCGTTGGCAACTGGATCGGGAATGGCCAGCCCCAGGCAAATGACTCTCTCGACAAAGGGGTGCCGTGTGGAAAGTAAAGCGTACGCCGTGGTGATAAGCCTTCGTCAGGTGAGGTCGCGCCGAGTTAACTCGCCCAAAACTTTTGGGATCAACGATGGGTGATTTTCAACGTGCGTTAAGAGCGAGAAGGGGGTCCAACACAAACGCTGCGTCTCAACCGAGAGGGCCTCGCTGCCGTTTTCTGCGTCGTTGGCACACAAAGCATCCTAGCATTATGTGTGCCAAGTCACCCACATTGATTCTGTCAAGCTTATCATTGTTTGACACTTCGACTGAGCCACTTCCCATCCTCCCATGAGGCAACTTACTGGTCATACCTTTTCAGATGGTTTCCAGATCAGTCCACTTCGTTGCACGCAATGTTTGCTAAAGTATGTCTGTCAGGGTTGTTTTAGAGCTTGTGTTCCTACGTAGATCTTGATTTACGGGGCTGACGCTGTGATGCTTCTGCACTCGGTCCCTCCCCCTCAGCTGCCAACCGTGACAACCGTCAATTCCAGGGTCGACGCGGAACGTCGGGGCATGAACCTAATCGGCCATAGAACGCGTAATTGTGTTGGAAAATCGGCAAGTATGGTTTATTGGGCTTCAGCCCAAGAGCTTGGCCAGAGTCCGACACTCGGATAGCGTTGGTTTTCTTTAACCGCCAGTGGTCGATTCTCTTGTTGTTACCAAGGTCCGTCAGCGCGGACAAAGAGGCTAAGGGAATTGTTGCGCCTCGTGCTGAAGTATGGCTCGTGGCTTTACGTGACTCGAAGGCGACTGGGTGAGAGAGCGCTCAAAATAACTTCGATTCAAGCGCCTTGGGTGGACGGCAGCCCGCGGCTTTTATCTGGTTCACGCCATGAAACGAGACGGAGGACTTGTGCTTCTCGTCTGGAGTCCTGGGGAAATGCGATGCGATACTTCCTCCGAGCAATGAACGTAATCGAGGAGCCTAGTTTGCGAGGAGGTGTCACCCAAACCCTCCATAACGTACTGGGGTTATTCTCTCGAGAGCCACCGCCGTTCCTTCGATCCCTTTCGATTGGCCTGATGAAATGGCTACCAGGCGAAAGTGAGATGTAGATTGGCCCAAGATTGGAGTTTCGTACCCTCCCCGAATCAGGCTCAATTGGAAAGAAGACAATAATTTCCGACAGAGCCAATTTGGGACTACCTTCATCGAAAACGCCGAACTCCCTGTTTCCAAAGCTGAGGAATGGCACCGGCTCCTGAGATATGGGATTTGGATCGTGGGCTGCTAAACCGCCTCACGACCTGACTTAAAACCCGTGTCCTGCCATGTCGAATGCCGGCGAACCGGACGGATGGAAATAACGTGCCGTTGAAGGTCAAAATAGCCGTGAAAGGTGGTGCTAGGAACGCATGTCGTATTGTCGAGGACAAATGGGTCAAGAAAACTCTTTGGGGTTATTATTGGAGACCTCACTCTAGACGCAAATAGACAGTAGGAGCAAAATCTTCCCTCAGACGCGAACTTTGGCGGCCCGCTATGGGCAATTTGTGACTTTTTCTTTTACAGCAGTTCGGTGACAATGCTCTCCTGATGAACAATGCTTAGCGGCTGGGCCCTCGGAAAAGTTGATGGCTTCTCGGAGCTAGGTAACTCGGCATCTCAGGCGTCCGTGCCGAAGGCGAAGCTTTGCTCTAGCCCTTTTTCGTGTCTCATGTTGCGTCGGTCGACCTCCTGATCGACTTGTGTCAGTAGTGTAGCGTGGAAACAAGATGATCTTGCTATATCGACTTGCTTTGCAGTAAAAATGCTTAAGTCTGACACCGAGATGTGCGAGAGATGGCGAAATCTGCTGAGACATCATCTGTGACCGTGTCGCTCGTAGTGCCCAGAACGACTCTTTGCGGCTCAAGCTTCGCAGTCCCTACGAAACGCCGGAAGTGTGAACATAGAGGGGTCGCAGCGCGATTTTGGCTGCGAAAATATTGCTCCTCTTGATGTTGCCAGCTCTCATTTCAGGGCATCTTGCGAACTAACAGACGTGGATCTCGGGAAGAGAATATTGGAGCCCAGCAAGTTGGTGAGCGCAATGACCATCGAATAGCCCAAAACTTCCAATACTGGCTCTTGCTCATATCACAGCATTCTCGAACGTAAGCAACAGTCGACGGGTCGAACGAGTGAATGCACGAGGCTCGTCCTTCACGTATAAGTAGTCGTGGTTGAGGCAGCGACGCGCCTTAGGTGATATGTAGGCGCCAAAAGGAGATTGCGACATGATACGATAGAGGTTATCGTTTGTGCGTTGGTGACGTGGACACCCATGCTAGGGTCCGATATATGCTGCTAAGTTGAGCACTGGGCAGATTGAATAGGGATGAACCAATGCCATCCCATCTTTAGGCCTCATGGCGGCGCAACGATCGACACGCTAGTACAGGAGTTGCTTTTCCGCCTCGCTCTTCTCCCTTGGGAGCTCCTAGCGGGCTAACCAGCTCCAGAGCCAGTTCAAATTCCACATTGGTGACAATCTGTCTCTGGCTTTGCCGACTCGAGATGGCGCCAGCTGCACCATGTGCAATTGGCAGATTGGCTTTCCTGGTGCAGACAATTGTTATTGTGGCCTGGCATTCCGCATGCGCCGGCTCTCCATAGCGTACCCGTATTATGTACTTTTTGATCCAGGCACCGAGCTCCGTCACCTTGTTGGATTTCGGCTCAGGCAAATAGCTTTAATTCAAGCATTCTTCTCGACTTCAAACTCTCCTCTGCTCGGGATTCGAAGAGCCAGCTCATGCAACCGCCGACGACTTCCCATCGCAGACCATGCTCCGATACGTAAGTCCGCGATGGCGGCCAACGTCCTCTCGTCTGCCCATCTGGGTCTGGGTACTTGTTGCGGTAGGCTTGATGGAGTCAGCTTACCACTGCAGTAATTTTCGGGTGCCAGCACCAGCTGAAGAACAAGACAAGCCGTTCTACACGTCATGTCGCGAGCCAGACGTGAGTGGGGATCGCGAGAACGGAGTGCTCGTGATGCTGGCGAGAAACTCCGAACTGGAGGCTGCAAACCACACAGTTGCGTCGCTCGAGCGTCACTTCAATCGATGGTTCCACTACCCAATCATCTTCCTCAATGACGAGCCCTTCAGCGACAGGTTCATGGAGGTGCTTCGAAGGATATCCAGCGGCGACGTGACGTTCGAGACGATACCGCAGGAGGATTGGATGTTCCCGGGGTGGATCAAT
The DNA here is from genome assembly GCA_026260285.1 of Colletotrichum sansevieriae. Lineage (NCBI taxonomy): Eukaryota > Fungi > Ascomycota > Sordariomycetes > Glomerellales > Glomerellaceae > Colletotrichum > Colletotrichum sansevieriae. The sequence goes on from JAOQIF010000035.1 coordinate 111,602, forward strand.
GAGACCGCCGCGAAGGAGAGCATTGCAGGTCAAGGGGCTCGGGGAACCATGCACGCTGGTTCAGAAGGCTACCACCACATGTGTCGGTTCTACTCCGGGTCAGTGACGCTATTCAAATCTTTATGGGAGACAACTAACTAGGAGAATCACAGAAACTTTTACCAACTCGAAGTGCTTCGAAAGTACAAGTGGTACTGGCGACTCGAACCAGACGTCGATTTCTACTGCTCGATAACGTACGATCCGTTCGTCGAGATGGCGCGACGCAAGAAGGTGTACGGCTTCACGATTTCTCTCTGGGAGGAATGGGCCACGGTACCAACACTGTTCCGTCAGACCGCCGAGTTCAAGGAGGCGTTCAATATCGCATCCACAGCGCTATGGACCGCGATGATGGAGCCGTCGTGGCTGCCATACCCTGTGAGGTCGCTCATGAGCCTGCTACCACATCGCGATCGGCATGGCGACTCTTGGAGCGGCTGCCATTACTGGAGCAATTTCGAGATTGCAGATCTGGACTTTTTTCGCGGCAAACAATACCAAGCGTTCTTCAAGGTGCTGGACAGACTAGGAGGATTCTATTTTGAACGGGTGAGTGACTCATAGGCCCCTGAAAACATTGCATCGCCCATAATGGGGAGACGAAAAGAAAGGCTTGGCCATCCTATTGCCTCAGTTGGGACAAGATCGCTAACAGGGATTTGGTTTTGCGATTAGTGGGGTGACGCCGCTGTGCACTCGCTGGCCGTCGGCATGCTTCTAGACCCTAGCCAGGTGCATCACTTCGAAGACTTTGGCTACAGACACGACATCGTCTACCAGTGTCCTGCCAATGCCCCTGGAGGCCAGCTGACGGTTTCTCCCGCACTTGGTGATGCATCGTATTCTCCGCCAATCGACGGCGGAATTGGGTGTCGTTGCGAGTGTGACGGTCGGAGCAGAAGCAATTACAACGGCTATTGCCTCAACAAGCTGAAGGCGCCAAATACCGCGAAACGTCCATGGTTAAGTTGGACATTGTGATGGAGACTCGGCAATTCTGACGCCTGTTCTGGCATTGTGGAGTACTATACAAAATAAAGGAGGTCGGATTCTATACTGATATCATCACTGCGCTCGATATCATCGGAAGAAGTAGACGTAGCGCAAGATACCCCGTGTAAAATAAGACACATATATCCCAATCTAGACACACCGACCTTAATTGGAAAACTTGTATAAGCTCGATTGATTGAGCCAAACTCCAACAGAACCTGAAGCAAAACGCTGGTTTTCCCGCTTTCCTGTCTAGGCCATGAACTCCAGGCATCCCTAATCACAACGTACAGTACAGTATCTATCTCATCAGGAAGGCTCGCCTGGCCTCTAGTCTTCGTCAGAATCATACTTGCCCTGATAATCTCCCAGCAAGATGTCATCAACCGCAAGTCCAGACGTGTTGTTTCTAAGCCACTCCGTCTCGACTCGGAAGAAAATCCATACCCATCGTCGGAACACCTCGAGAGACTGCAGCAAGAAGATGGAGCTCTCGAAATCAGTGAACTTATCCAGATTCGCGCTCAGCTTGACCGTCCACGTACATCGCAGCATCAAGTCCATTACAATGACCCCGTAGTAGATAATGGGCTGCTGGAATACAAGTCGTCGACGAAGCCCGAATGGGTGTTCGGGATTGTTGCGCTCGCGCGCTGAAGAGAAAAGCGTCAAATCCCAATCCTTGGCCACATCCCAATACCACGAGTAGAGGGAATTGAGCAACACGGCACACAACCAAGCCCTGTTCAGACCCGGCGCAGGCTTGTCGGCCGGGACACTTCGTTGCATCGCGCTGAGGATGATGACGGGAAACGCTGTCGCATATTTGCCGGCGTTGGCCAGATGCTGCCCTCCCCAACCGACCGATTCCTTGTAGGGCGCGTTTCGTACTCGAAGATGCTCGATGATGCACTGTCGGAATCGAATGGCAAAGGGTACAGCCATGATGAGGGGAACGAGGACAGTTCCACCGCAGTTGCGGTCAGGTCGCGCGGTGGAAGAGCCCGACGGGGTGAAGAACATGCAGAGAACAACGTAGAGATCTCCCAAGATCTTGGAGTAACTCGTCAACACATCGGCAAGGAGGATATCCCCAAATTTGCCATCTTGAGCCTGAGCAAGACCGCCAATGCTTACGCGCTTTAGCGTCGCCAAGAATCGTGACCGGCCGGCGTGGGAGAAGCTTCGAATCGGCACGAAGAATATGGCCGCAAGGGCGACGAAGTAGGTCATCGGCAGCCAGTCATATTCGATGACTAGGGAGGGCGTACGGCGTGTGAAGATCCAGAACGTCGATATCGAGAGGAAGAACACTGTAGAGAGAACAGTCGCGAGGCGGTAAGTCGAGAGGTGGTGCGCCGCCTCCGTCGGAGAGGATCGAGTCGGGTATCGAATCAAGGTCGGCACGTCGATTTTGACCTTTTGAAGGTAATGAAGGTTTACACCCCAGCCCCAGACGGCTGCCCTGCTGTCAGCGTTTGTGTCTGGTCTTCCTCGGTCGGCGACCTACCCAAGACAATTATGAACCCAATGCGATAGGGAAGAGGAAAGGTCAAGCTGAAGGAGTCGAGCTCCGACTCGACTTTCGGATCACCGTCCATGGTTCTTGGTGAGAAGGAGAAAAGGCATCGAGAAACGGAAAGGAAGGGCGGGCTTCGGAGAGCCAAATGTATGTCCAAAGGAACGACGAGAACTCAAGGGGACTTCATGCGTGTTAAAGGCTTGTTTGACTGCAGCAGGTAATATATCACGAGGGCTTCAATCCGGAGCTGAGGGAGAGAATGCGCCGTGTTCAGTTCAGGAGGTAGAATTGCCCCCCAGCTTATCGTTATCGGTGCAAGGTCCGTGCAATGCGATCTTACGTACCTTTGCCCGATTACGTCCACTTGAATTTGATTAGCACTGGGTAATAATCATTAGCAAACAATGTTTTTTTGAGAATTTGACTTATTTAACAAGTACAGCTTTCACGGAATCCGGAAGTTCCCTGGAATATCGGCGGCTGTCAATACTATCGTGGATATACTTCACCGAGAGCCCACCAAGACTGACCGAGCTGGCAAACCGCACCTCGATGTCGGGTATATACCGCCTCCAGATCAGCAGTGACTGACCAAATACGGGTTTCTGACCACCAATTCGATGGGTTGGCCGTTCTGGAAACGCCCGTTAGCCTGTGGGGCACTGGCGTTATGGTACAAACGTGACGGACATTCAAGTGAACGTGATGTGTCACTTTGTTTTGCAGAAGTCTGTAATCATCTAGCAACCGAACTCATCATTTAATAAGGCGAGTTTGTCCCCAGCATCATCAGTTCAAACTCACTAACAACACGCGAAAACTTCGTTTGACCAAGTACTTGTTGTATTTCCCACTCTGCGATGCCCCGAAAACACATTCCCAAGTATGTCATCGCCTCGGTGTCCATCTCATTCGGTGGTCTGGAGAATGGCCTCGACATCGGTTCAATCGGTGCCATAACGGCCATGTCTCAGTTCGAGAAATCGATCGGTTCATTGAGCCCCTTGGTTTCACTGTTTCGCTCATTATGCTCACCGGCGCCGTTCCATCCGTCTTCGCCGGCCACCTCGCAGACAAGTTTCGTCCTTTGAAGATAAGCCTTATTGGCGCCATCCTGTTCGGAATTGGGGTGTTGCTTCAAGGTACTGCGAATACTCTACCTCACTTTCTCTTCGATCGGGCTCTGGCTGGGTTGTGCGAGGGGGTTTTTCTGGAGAATATGAGTGTCTACATCTGTGAGTTTGCCCCGGCCAAGTCGCGAGGAACCTTGGTTGGACTTCCGCAGTTCATGTCGACAGCGGGGGTCTGCTTCGGTCATTTCCCCGCATATGGTACCGTCTACATCGACTCAAGCATGGCCTGGTAATTACCAATACGTCCTTCATGGTGCTTGTGCCGTTTTGTTCAGCGTGACTTGCCTTGTCCTGCCCGAGTCACCAAGGTGGCTGCTGCTTCATGGTAGACGGGCGGATGCTATGCATGCTCTGGAGGCTCGAATTCTCTGCGACTGAAGCGGAAAGGGATTTCCTATCTTAGTCACAGTCGGAGCAGCGTTTGAGTCTGCCTCCATGGCGAAGCTTCACCTTGCTGTTCAGGAGGGGCTACCGCGCGAGGACCATTTTGGCTCTCTTCATTCTCGGTATGGTCCAGCTATCTGGCAATGACGGTGTTATCTCCGTAAGTCTGCTCTATCGTCACTCACTGGCTTCCATCTTGACATTTCGCACTACGCCCCAGTACTGTTCTCGCGAGCTGGGCTTCCCGGAGAAAAAGCCGCCTTCTGAGCCTCTGGACTATCTGCAATCCTCATGCTGGTCATTTCCGTCCCTGCGTTCTTGTTCGCCAATAGGTGGGGGTCGAAGAATATCAGCCATCTCAGGAGGATTAGGCCTCACCGGTTGCATGTTCCTTACGGGTAACCTGTACGCTGCGGGCTGAGTTCATCCTTTCGGCGCTGCGCGATGGGTCGTCATCATCTTCGTTTTTGCATTCGGACTCATCTACTGCGCGACGTGGGGTATCGTTGGCAAGATCTACGCGAGTGAGATCCAGCCGGGGCACACTCGCGCTGTAGAAAATTGTCTTGCCACCGGTGTTAGTTTTGTAAGTCCTCGTGAGACTAAAGATCTCAACTCGGTCTGCTAACAAAGTATGCCAGTTCTGCAACTGGCTCGTTGCCATAAGCCCCCCTATCGTCCTCGGCAGGTCCGCATTCGGGGCCTACTTCGTCTTCGGCGGTCTGGCTTTTGGGACAACCGCCGTCCTCGCGGCGTACATGCCCGAGACGCGCGGCCGGTCACTTGAGTACACCCAAGAAACCTTTCATCGTCCTCCGTTCAAGGGCTTGAATCACTACATGCGACGGCTTCGACCCAGAATCACGGCGCGTCCGGGGTCAGGACTCTGCCAGTTCCGGGGTAGAGTTAGACGCGCAGAGATCCGGCGTCTCTCCCGCGACAAGTTTCACCGATGCTACCTCAAGTGGATTGCGCCTCGATGTAGCAAGTCAGAAAATTAGATGTGGACGAAGTTGACTCTCGAGCCGACCGCATGCGGACAACCAGATAATTCTCGTGAATTATGTTGATTGAGGAGAAACCAAGCTGTGTAAAGACCGGTACAATCACAACCGTAGGCCTGAAGTGTCTCAAGTAGCCAGTTAGGAACTGTGATAAGCAGAGTCCGAACGAAAATTGTCGTAAACTTGGCTACATTCCGCTATGTTCATCAATATTGTTTTATTGGCTGTCATCCATTGCCAGCCCTCCACGTTGCTGACGCACCATGATCATCTTTGCTTGGCGACCTGCAGCCTGATTTTGAATATCTTGTCTTGCGACACCCCTGACGTTGGCAGTCTGTGTTACTGGAGAAACAGAGTATTGTGAGGGGCTGACTCCGAGTATGTATAGCCGCGTCTCCTGCTTCTTGTCCGATTCCTCATTCCAACCTGTTGCGATGTTGTCTGCCAGTTACCCACGCAGTTGCACCACTCCGACACAATGCAGAATTTTCCTGCTATTCGGCGAAGCGAGGCCCAAAGATCCGAAGTCAGCGATCTAGAATCGTTGTCTTACAGCGACTCCACGGCCTTCGAACTTGAAACGCAATGTGGTCACGCCAATGAGTCCAAAGCGAACGAAGCCCGCGAAGTGCAGGTTCACGACGAAGTAAGACCGGACCACCACGATGGGGCTCACCTTCTCGAAGACACAAATTCCGCGCACAGCGACAAAACTACGCCCCAAATTCGAGGCCAATGGAGAGCAATCGGTGTCTTGGGCCTCTGCATTTTAGGCCTCGGAACTCTTCTGATCGCTGGAGCCGTCGTCCTGTTGAGCTACTTCTGGCACATGTCAATGCGTGCGAGGGACGGAGAGGTTGAGCATTCCCAGTTCTGGAACCGCATCGTCTTCTCGAACTGGGCGTCTAGGGTCATCACAATCACTGCTGCTCTCCTGCGCGTGTGCTTGGCACTGCAGATGGGTGTTATCACAGCAATGATGGCATCGCTCACGATCGAAAGGGCTGGAGTTCCTCTACACTCGGCCCCGCTCATATCTATGCTCAGGGCTGTATCTGCTTCACCCTACAATCTCCTCACAGCGTTTGTGATGCCATGGCAGAACAGATTGGTTTATACTGTCTCCCTCGTTACGTCGGTTTCCTTGACGGTTGGTTTCCAGTTTGCATCAACGGCGCTGCTGTCCGACTTCGACGCGGTGAACGTGACCACGCCACGAACGGTCGCCGATGTATCGCTTTATGGCAATGCTGCCCACAACAGTGGCTTCAATCCCCTCCAGGGTTCTAAAATCTGGAACTCACAGCCGTGGACTTACTTCAGATTTGCGGAACACCCCCGAACACCACCTGTCGTTGAACAGCTGCCTGACAGCTACGAAGACAGCGGTCACATTCTGCGGGCACTTCTCCCTTTCGAGACTGAGGCAATTCGCAGTCGATTGCGGAGATACCGAGGACCCGCGGCAGTCCTTGACTCTAGGGTAGCCTGCGTTCGACCCAATATCACAGACAGTGAATTCTCTGTGTCAGGCTTAGACTTCGTGGGCCATAGCGAGTTTTCACTTTCCGAAGAATTCTTCGCGAAGGGCAGTTTCGGATTCAATGACGATTACGACGGCCTACCGATCGATAAAAATTCCGAGAGTCAGGACATTTGGCCATTCAAATGCGTTGTGCCTGCCGAAAGCACTCAGAGTGGTGCTTTGGATACCTCCATATGCGCGCTCAATCTCCAAGATCTCTCCAAAAGTCGTGTCATTTACGGGGGTATGCCCTCGCTTTCCAACACATCTTCGCCCACGACCATTTTCCTCATATTCAAAAGCGTCGGGTCTGCATCTGACTGGCAAAGGATGCTGAGTCACCTCGGGAATAAAACTGATGGCGACCCAGTCACCCGCATCGCCCAGTGGGAAGCCGACGCAAGTGACTGGCCAAAGTCCATGGACGGCATCTGGTCACGCATACACATACCGGATACAAACTACAGCATGTCGGTCAGCGCATGTTTCACCGTCCTAGAAGGTACATTTCTCAATGTCAGCATGTCCAGCGACATGAACGGACCTGAGCCTAGCCTCTCTTGGGACAACGATACCGCTCAGTTCAACATCGATGTCATCCGGAACCAATACTGGGCTCCAGAAAACAACACCCCGACTTTGGACTCACGTGGTATCCTTACGCTTGATTCGTGGGAGAATGATGAGGCTCCTGCTACCGTACGACTTTCCGCTCCCGCTTCTCGTCTCCCTTCCATCGATGAGTACATACCGCATGATTCGACGAGTGTCTTGCCATGCGGCACCTTGGGCTTGGGACCTACGGGCGCGGACTCATCCCGCTCCCTGCACTACGCACATTCAACACTCTTTCAAGACGTCATGAAAACCACAAGTAGCCTGGCAGAGGCTCTGCAGGCGGTTCTCCTGGTCACACAGCAAATGGAGTACTATGAGTACGTCCCTCAATTTCGAGATATATGGAGATCGCCGGCCTCATACGTCATGGCCGAAGAGAAAGTCATCCCCGTTCAATGGCTAGGGTTCAGTATCGTCGTCGGCATGATGGCGGTCCATTTCCTTCTGATGATTACGACGACTGTGCTTTTTCTCATGTTTACGAAATCAAGCTGGATAGGAAATGTATGGATGTCACTGAGCCAACTTGTCTCGGCTGAGACTGAGGATATGATTCAGAAGTCTACCTATAAGGATGACGGTGAGGTTAAAAAGCTTACGAAGACACGAAACACGTCGGGGTGTGGGCTAAGAGAGCGGGTGAAAGTAAGGAAGAATGAGATGAATGAAAGGCATGAGATTACTTCTTTTTAAGCAACACTGTTATCTAATGTTGTGGTTTGACACTGGAATCTAATCATTGAATCACAAAATCGAAGTCTATCAGTCCATATAAAAGTATTAAGGCCTGAATATTCTCCGCACCCACTTTCTAGCTGAGGCCCGTCGAAAATTTAGACAATGTGGTTGGCTCTCCTTCTTTTGTGTCATGTGAAGGAGTTGAGCTGCGCATCACTCCGTTCTTGGTTTGAAAACTCCAAATCAGTTTTCTTCCATTTCTATGACGGTATGGGGTCCTACTTTCCATTCACCTTGACAGCCAATTCCGAAGAGAATATTAGATGATCTTGGGCAAATGATGGTCTTTTGTCATTCTTCTTTGCTAGTCGTGACACCTGAAAGCCCACAAGCTCGTATGAGTTGAGAGCTCTGGGTATTGCTATTTTCGAGCCGCACCTCAGTACACCGAAAAGCGAAAACGCCGAATGCAGTGGTTTGCACAAAACTCGACTGATCTGCGGGCAGTCCTTGTGGAATAATTCTCTTCTATCTATCCTTTGAAACGACTGGATAAGGGGAAAGCCCCAAACATCATCACATGATGGAAGCTAAAATTATGTCCCGTACTAATAAATCTCTTTTATCAGTTCTCGAGTCCGCCCTGTTCAAGCTCGCGCTTATATTCCGTTAACTATATGCAAGGTAGAGTCGTTTTTATCTTTAGCGTTTATCGTAATCTCTCCCCTAAAACCCCTAAAGTGAATCAATCACACATCGGTACACCCACAAACTGCAAGAACCCATCAATCCCCGTCAGGACATCGCAGTCCGCATCACAAGGACCGTCCTTCCTCCCGCCGTTCGGATCGTAAGCATCCGTCTCGCCCTCATACGTTTCCCCGTCGATCTCGAGCCCGATCTGACAGCCCGACACTGCCTTGGGATCGGTACCGATCTTGACCAGGTTCGCGTCTTTGCCGCAGATTTTGAAGCCCCTGGGGAGACCTTCGCACAGCTCGTCGACTTGCGTGCCGAACTTGTGGGATTTGTCGTTGTCGCAGGGAGCTCCGGCGGCGAAGACCATGGCTTGTCCCTGGTCGATCCTGGAGGGTTTGTAGGTGCCAGCTAGGCAAACGTTGCCCGCTTGGGTGGCCGCAAAAAAGGCAGAGAGGATGATGAGGACTGCGGACTTCATGATGAACGATTGGATGTCGACCAATTGGTAATAGGTTCTTAGAGTGCTTTCTTGCTTTGAATTAGGGTGGATTGCAACTTGTGAAGCAGGCTCAGAGATCAACCTTTATAGTGTCCATCTTGACCAGTGTCAAGAAGCCTCACAGCACCCAGCCAGGAACGCCTTGTACTCAATAGGGATCGCTCACACAGGATGCTTCCATTTTACATCGTATCAGTGTGGTCGAAGGTAAGCTTACTCGGCATCACAGCGGCTGTGTTTGTCTCAGTGTTCCCTAGCCAAGGCAGAATAGAAACGAGGCATCGACTCGTGAGTTATAGGCAGCGATAACGATGTATTCATTCTGTAAGACCCAGATTCAGGCTGTGTGGCATGCGGATATGATGTCCAAAGCTTCTGTTGTCAACCTACCGCTTGAGTCTCATTAAGTACTAAACGCTGTAAGTTCTTCTGTGGCACTAAGTATTATCAAGTATCTATTAGTGACATATGTTATTGCAAAGCCTTGAACGCTGATTGAGACATCACGCTGTTGTCTTGCTATCACTGGACTCAAGCTCATCATCCTTGATGCATAGATCTTAGTTGTGCAAGCCCACAATACATGTGGTAGGAAACTCGCAATCGCGAACATAACGAGTAAGATCGATAAGAAAATAAGTTCCCCAATACCTTTTGGTTGAACGGGGACCGATTAATACTTTTTTTGCTGGATTTTCTTTATAAGAAAAAAAAAAAAAAAACATTTGGGCTCAGCAAGGGGCAATCACCGAGGCCTAGGATATCAAAAGCGACAACTGAAATAATTCGACCGGAAGCTTGATCTCATTTCATAAAGCCAAATTGTAAATAGAGTAACGAGAATGTATCGTGCGCAAGTTTCACGGCTTGAATACTGTCGTAATCATCATCGTACGCTAGGCAGTGTTAAAGGGGCGTGTTCGCCTTTGGGTCGCCTCAGATCTCGTAGGTTCGCCTTGTGCATGGCACTCGCAGTCTATAGGACAAAAGTCCGATTTGTAGATTCAATTGATTTCATAGACCAAAACTGACATTCTCAGCATGGAGTCATCCTTCCTGCGACCATGTCGCAGGGGTTCCTGGTTTCTTATGGCCTGCGAAATATCAATGGAACGACCCCCAAAAAAATCGATTTTTGTGGACTAACACGTGTCTCACGTTTAAGAAATGACAGCTTAGGGCACTGAATGATGTAAACCGGTTTGTTGTTAAGACTACCTGGTACAAAGCTGCGAAAAATAAACTACTCAACAATAAATCCCCCTCCGTGATATAACTGAATTACTGAAAATCATAAAACCGTTTCACCCACAAAAAAAGTTCTAATTCGTCTCTTCAAGACATGGTCTACTCGATGTCGACCTTGTGGATCTCAGTCCACTCCTTCTCAAGCTTGGGGACAGTGACGACGAGAACGCCATCTTCCATCTTCGCCGTGATGGAGAGTCCGTCAATTTCCTCCCTCTCGGAGCCGGTTGGGGGAAGAGGGACAGAGCGACTGAACATGCCCACTCTGCGCTCGCTCGATGCCATGTTAGCGAGGAAGTCCTCGTCGCCGGGGCGGTAAACGACGCCCGCAACGCGAAGCTCTCCTTTGTCAGCATCCCAATCGACGCCGATGTCCTCCTTCTTGGCGCCAGGGAGAGCAAAGTGCAACACGTACGCCTTCTCAGTGACGAAGATGTCTACGGGCGGAGTGAAAGAGGACTCGTCGTTGTCGCCGGTGACGTCGGGGCCGCCGCGGGCGCCGGCTGGGTTGTTGAGGCCGCCAAAGCGGGACACCCAGTCGCGAATGTTTTGAGCGAGAGGGTGACCGGCGAACTGGTTCAGGAAGTTGGGGAAGTCGAAGCCTGGAGGAGGCGGGGGCGGGGGAGGATGGCCGCCGTAGGGTGGGGGCGGGGGAGGACCGGCGCCGAAGGGGGGCGGAGGCGTGTGTGGGCCCCGGGGGCCGTGGCGTCTGCTGTGGCGCGAGTGCTCACCACGGCCGAAGTGTCCTTGACGACGTCCTGGGCCTTGGGGGCGGTCGTATTCGCGTGCACCCTCTTCGGGGCTGTCGCGCATGGTATCGGGAGAGTCATCCTTTTCCTTGTCCGAGATCTCTACGTCTTCAACGTCGCGCATGACATCCTCGGCCATGTCCTCGCCTTCGTTTCCGCTGTTTCGATGATTGTGTCGACCGGTACGACCGTGGCTGCCGTGGCGACCACCGCCGCGGCGATGGCCGGGTCCTCCGCGTCTGGGTTCGCCCCAGCCGCCGTAGGCTCCCCAAGCGGGACCGCCAAAGGTGAACTCAGCGCTATGGAAGGGAAAACCGTTGGCCCATGGGCCCGCAGAGTGATCGACACCGGCTCCGGCGTGGAAGTTGGGGTCGAGTGAGTGAACCCAGTTCCAGAACGCCTGGGGGCCGCCAGGACGGGGGAAGGGGTTGTTATTGCCGTTTGGGCCTGCCCAAGACATAATTGCTGTCGCTTGGTGATATCGATTTAATTTGGTATGGGAGTTGGGTGTAAGTAAGAATAGAGGTGTTGGTTGGTATCGTAAAGCTACTGAAGCTGCGGATGGACAATTTTTTTGGAGATCAGACTGACGGATCTCGTGTTATATATTCTGCACATTGGATGGACTGTGAGGCAGAAGCACGCGTAAACCTCCGTCTGATATCGGCATGATGGAGGGCAAAAGCACTTGCGACGCCGAAATGAACCAGTCAGACGTACGTTCACTACACCAGCAGTTACCTTGTCGAACGGATCAGAAAGGTTTCGAATGATGGACATGGGAGGCACGATATTGCCACGCGTCCAGAGGAGGGGGTTCAGCTCATTGGACGGAGACGGAGGGCGGTGACCTCCTCACCGAGCTCCGACGTTTAAAATGCATATTGCGAAGTACTAGCACATGGAAAATCAGAGTTGGGATGGCGCCGCAATGACTCTTAGAGATATCCCAGGCTTCGCCGCTGTTTGCCTGTTGTTATTATTTCGGTCGTCAAGATATTACGCAGTCCGGGTTCTTTAGGAGCACGACCAAGCGGGAACAGAGAGATTGGGGGAAGACCAATTTTCGAGGCCGAATGTTACAAGGACAACGCTGTTGCTGACAGTAGCTTCGTCTGCTGCCTTTTTGCCACCTATGTTCAGCCACATGGGGGTAATTACACTTCCTCACATAAATTTAACCCATGTCATGTGCTCTACTACGCACAAGTATCTTGCTTGGTCCCGGCACCGCTGGGACCGCTGAAGTTGCGTGCGCCACAGCGACACTCTGGTGGCTCGCCACTGACATGGATGGGAACACTGAGGCCTCAATTACCTACCTACCCACGAAAGGTCTAGTTGGGTACGTGGACTTTGTTGCAAGGCGTGAAGTGTGAGTCATACGCTTCGAATGTCGCTGAGAATGAGTCGTTTTCGGAATAAGGGCCGGAATGTTGTTGCAACAAAATCCAATGCTCAGGTTTTTGCCGAGGAAGAGAATAATTTGAATTACAATACGGAGGAGCCTTTCAAAAGTTTTAACCAGGCCCCTAGGTAGCAGTAGAACCGGAATAACCTCAGTACAGCGAGGTACTTTCGCTTATCGCTATAATTACTAAAGTGACTAGTTATAGGGGCTTATTCTATACTTTTAAGGGGATTTATCCGAGGCGTATGTAAATGAGGTACTGATAAGGTTGGTGAGGTGATTCAAGACCTCGCCCTGGTCAAAACTTTTGAAAGGCTCCTCCGTAAACCAACAACTCCGGCGCTGGCCAGTGACATTTCGTCCTGTCTGGGGCGACAACAACGACAACGACGCCTGAAGCTTGGGCCATTCGATGATTAGGTAACTGGCCGACGGAGCTTTGACCATCCGTCATTCGGTCTCGGGCCTTGGGCAGTCCCGCTTCCATGTCTGTGCTCCGGGTGCTCCTCGGGGATTTCTTCCCTCACATTGATTTTGATTTCGCGACATGGATTTTGTTTTAGGGATCCCACCCCTTGTTTTATCTGACGACACATTCAGGCTATGTGAGGTGTCTTTCCAATTACAAGATGTTGCTCCCGCATAACAGCACTTTCACCCAGGCCCCGTGCCACAGTTTGCATTACGCCTCTATTGGCGCCTCTATCGAGTGATGGTTCACACTTCAAGAAATGCAGACGCGCGGGCACTTGGTGTTTTCCCCCTTTCTTGGCGCATCTCGTCGACTCACCGGATCGGAGACCAGATGCCACGTCCGCCCATTTCCATCAAATCACCCTCATCTCGCTGTGCGCGCATTACGAAGTCCGAGTGGCTCCGCTGTGACGCTCTAGGCTCTGTTGGAGGCTCAAGCCAAGCAATTCGCTTTCACTGGCAGGCGCTTGCAACTTGATAGTGAAGATGCCCATTTGCTGCTGCCCGGTCTCTAAGCGCCCACGACTTGCAGCCAATCACCAAGCTTCGTTAGGCAAGATGCCACCATGCGGAGCTCCATACAGGTGAGCGAACCACTTGTGCTCTGCCATCCGGGCAGCTGTCTCCAACGGCCTACGGTCCAGAGGGGCTCTTCCCTGCAGATGCCATGCCAGTTCGGCCAGGCCTCCCGTCCAGGCGCCGTGAAGTGTGAGGTTTCCCCTCCTTCGCTCTCGCTGCCGCTGGAGAACGAAGGCCCCAGATCCTCGTTCCATCCCATCCCATCCCGTCCCGTCCCATGCCGCTTGACTTGCTTTGCCCAAAACCTACCGACCTAACCTTGACTCCTATCGTCCTACATCAGCTGGCAGGTTAAATTCCTTTTCAAGATCATGCTCCCGCCCGCTCCTTCGTCATTCTCTTTCTTTTGACTCTTGAAATCGATATATTCCTCAGACTTTTCCCCTGCGCCGCATCGCATCTGTTTCGTCCATTCATCGGGGCCTGACGAGCGGCCGGCCATTTCTGCGACCTCCCCCGTGAGACTCGAACCCCACCGACCCCCCACGGTGCATCTACTGCCGCCATCCTCTCAGAGCACCGTAGCCAACGGCAGACACAACATCTCGCCAGCTTTGATAGCTCCTATAAATAACTTTTCCCCCTGACCTGCAGACCTGAGCTCTCGCCGTGCGTCATTCGCATACTCAGACTGCACGAAGCTTGTCGCGTACCTGCGCAAGTCGTTCGTTCTAGATACTGGTCGAGCTAGATCCGACCCATCGTCATGGAGCGCAGTCGTGGCGTCCCTGACGCCGAGTTGTTTCTGAGCAAGCCCGCCGAGGAGGACTGCGACAGCCCGACAGTCGAGCCACTGAGAATTTTCAAGCCTCAGAGTCCCAAGCCCGCGTCCTCGACCGACCGATTCAAGTACCCCGCTCCTCCGTCGGCTTCGGGCACCCCCTCCTCTTTCACCTCGAAGCCGACCTTTCCTCTGCCTCCAGGCGCCTCGAGCTCTGCCGCTCCTCTTCCCTATCCCGACGAAGAAGACCTCCGTCCTAGCAAACCCAGCAAGCCTACCATCACTGCCCCGAAGCGTTTTGGCTCCGACTACAATGATACCACACCGAGAATAAATGCTACCAGCCCGGTCGAGACCAAGAGTCCAACCCTCGCTGAACGTCGCGGCGCCGGCCCTAGGCCTCTGGGAGCTACGTCTCCCACGAGTCCTGGCAGTGAAGAAGGCAACTTTTTCGCAAAACCGCTGACTGCTCCTCAGCCTCAGCGCCCAGCGGCATCCACCACCAACTATCCCTCTTACACCAAGAAGCCGTATTATCCTCCGCCTTCCGGCGTAGCGAGCTCTACACCTCCCACTCAGAGCCAGGCGCAAAGGCCACCTCCTCAATCACAGACTCATAGCTCCGATCATCTTGACATGCCTGGTCAGGGTAATGTGAATAGGTTCGCCTCCACTGCTTCGACCTCGACAACACGAGCCAGCCGAGGATCTCCACCCCCGCCGGAGACGCCGATTGTGGAACCCGGAGTGATTCCCGGAGGTGGCATCGAGGCTCGTTACGCTGCTTCAGGTATCTCGGGCACGGCGACGTTGACCAGCCTTCAGGCTCAGCAGGCCCAGAACTCCGCGGCATCTCAGAGGCTCGCCCAATACGGCGGGGCACCGCCGCCAGCTCGACCATGGACACCAACGGAGAACCCAGAGAATCAACCTCATGGACCTCCGACTGTGTATCAGGGAATGAACCCAGTGGCAAGTCCTACCCAGCCCACGTTCAGCCCTCCACATCAGCAGCCGGTAAATCAGGGCGATCAGCCGGCTTTGCAAGTGAGCGTCTTGGAGCAGGATTTCCAGCGGATGGATATGAACGAGCCTCCTCCGGCTTACTCGAGCCTCAATCCCGGAGGCAACTCCTCCTACCCCGCTGAGAAACAGCGCCCGGCTCAGCAAAGAGCAGACTCGCAGCCATCAGTGGCTACGACGGTCACACAGTCAGCCCCAAAGAAGCCCGCGACCGCTGGCCCTGCAGCAGCAGGACTTGCGTCGCCATCTCTACAGGGTCATCCGGCTTTCGCCAACGATCCCCGACCAGAGCAACAGAATGGTTCTCCCGGACCAGCACAGCAGGCGCAAGCACAAGCCCAGCCTACGGCGACCCCGATCGCGCAGACTGCTCAAGTTCCTGCTAACTTTCAAAATGCTGGGCCATCCTCCCCTCCTCCGTTGCCCGAGGGCTGGATTGCTCACCTCGACCAAAATTCTGGACAATATTACTACATCCATTTGGCTAGCCAAGCTACCCAGTGGGAGTTTCCCAAGGGTCCTAATCCGATTCATCATGAGCAGGCGCCCCTGTCGCCTACTGCCTCGACGTACGGCAACCCCCTCGTATCTCCCACGATGTTTGGCAAGCAAAGTATGGGATCCCCAATGTTTCCTCCCACAACTCCCGGTTATGCTGAGAGCATCATGAGTGTTGCCGTTTCCCAAACTCCCACCACGGCCGGCTTCTCTGGACCACCTCCAAGTGCTGGCGTCGACATGTACAAGATTCAGCCGACGAATGGCGTTTACTTCGGCCCGTACCTGCGTTACTGTAACATGGACATGGAGAAGGGGACATGGCTAGGTAGTATCATGATTGTGACCGATGCGCCGCAGCCCCCGACAATTCACCTCCACTTGAGCGCCGACTTGTCTCCAAACCCGCGACAGTTGGTGCCGCACAATATCTTCACTCATCAGCGCTGGACGTTTTACAAGTATGATATTGAGCTGCCCATGGGCGAGAATGGCACTGAGAGGTGGACCTACGCGGTTACTTCTCATCTGGGATGCACTAGATACGAGTTTGTCGTTGCTGGTCGGCACGAGACCGGATGGAGATTCATTGCTCATTCTAACAACGATTTTGCTGCGTCCACATCTCAAAATGAGCGATCTAAGCTCGGTGGCGTTGGCTTCATGTGGAAAGACGTCTTGCAGAAGAACGTTGACTGTGGAGGCTTTCACGTCCAGCTCGGCCTCGGCGACCAGATCTACGGCGACAGATTATGGAAAGAGGTGCCTTTGCTGAAGCAGTGGCTGGCAATGAGCGGCAGGGACAACAGGAAAAACGCACAATGGACTGCTCGGCACGAAGAGGATGTCTCGCACGCCTACTTTCACTATTACACCAGCCACTTTGACCAGCCTTACTTGAGAGAAGCTTTTGCACAGATTCCGCACATTTTGCAGGTCGACGATCATGATATGTAAGTTGGGTACCTCAAGTTCTTAACTTCGGTGCTGACCTTCACAGCTTTGATGGCTTCGGCTCATACCCCGAGTATATGCAGGGCTCGCAAATGTTCAAGAATGTTGGTCGCATAGCCATCGAAATGTACTTGCTTTTCCAGCACCACACTACTGTGGAGATCCTCCGCAACGTCAGCAATGACACAGATCTCTTCACAATCACTGGTCAGGGCTGGCACTTCGTAAAGTATCTTGGTCCCGCCGTTGTAGTCGTTGGACCCGATTGTCGATCCGAGAGGAATCAGGCCAGAGTCATGGCCGGTCCGACCTACCAAGGTCTTTTCCCCAAGGTTGCGACACTGCCCCCCAGTGTCCAGCACTGCATCTGGATGGTTTCAGTGCCTCTTGTCTACCCCCGTCTCGAAGCAGTCGAGAGCTTGGCTACCGCTGTTACCACTGGTAAGAAGGCGGTCAACATGTCATACAACCTGCTCGGCAAGGTCACCAGCTCAGTGGCCGGCGTTGTTGGCGGCAAGGAGGTTGTGGCACAGGGTTTCACTCAAGTGAAGAAGGCCGTCGGAAAGTCTGGCCTCATGGGCAATGTTCTGAACCAATTTGGAGAAATAGACCTCGCCGAAGTCCTCAAGGATATGTGGACGCACGATTCCAAGGATCTGGAGAGGACGTACCTCATCCGGACTCTCCAGGGCATCGCGCAGCAGAAGGGTGTCCGTATGACCTTTATGTCAGGAGGTAAGTTCTCCGGCTTTCCTTTTTTCTCGGGCATTGCTCATTCGACACAGATGTCAACTGTGCCGGGGCTGGTCTGGTGCACGATCCCACCCACCCAAGCGACCACAAGACCATGTACCAGATCATCACCTCCCCCATCGTCGCGCAGCCAGCCAGCAACTACATCCTCAAACTGCTCCACAACAACAAGAGCCTTAACGTGCCCCAGAACGGCCACAAGTCCAACCACGAGGTCTCGGACACCAAGGAGGACATGATGGAGATTTTCCACACAGACGCCAGCGGATCGGCGCGCGAGCTCAAGAAACTCATGGGTCGTAGAAACTACGTCGCCGTGGTCGCCTACGACCCCGATGCAGTCCCGGGCACGCAGTACCCGGCCAACGCAGCGAACGGCCAGGGTCTGACGAAGCTGAGTCTGGCGGTGGATTTTGTGGTCCAGGGCGACGGTGCTTTCACGGCGCCAACGAAATATGGTCCGGTGATTGTGCCTCATCTGGAGTTTGGCCGGTAGAGAGGAGTTTCAAGGCGGGGGGGGGGGGGGGGGGGGGGGGGGGGGTGGGGTGGGG